>CATIWR010474070.1:0-39089 GCA_949677035.1 Omphalea diandra | reverse complement strand
TAATTCAGGTTGCTAGAAACAAGTTTTCTAGAGGTCTAATTGGGATTTAAGAGTTTATCTTGTTTTGATCTTTTGAATTAAAGCTTGGGACTTGTGCTACATACGAATCAGGATCCAAAAATCAACCTTGTTCGTATCATTGGCCGACAAGTGTTAGCCATAAAAAAGATGAGCAAAATTGTATCTAATGAGGTGAACTTGTTGAGAAAGATTAACCATTTCAATTTGTTAAGCCTTTATACAACATGTGAGCATCGTGAGGTATTCTACCTTATCTATGAGTTTATGGAGAATGGCTCCTTAGGGGATTGGCCAAGGAAAAGGAACTGTCCTGAAGTTCAGAACTAGAACTGTAGGATTCAAATTGCTTTGGATGTTGCTAATGGCCTTCACTATCTTCATAATTTCATCGATCCTCCATATGTGCACAAGGACATTAGCAGCAGCAATGTGCTGCTCAGTAGACATTTTAAGGGCTAAGATTGCAAACTTTAGCCTTGCACATTCAGCAGAAGCAGAAGAAAATGTGAATTCTTCTCTGAGACTAGCGTAGGCAGCAAAAGGTTATATGGCCCCGAAGTATATAGAATCTGGCTTAGTGACCCCTGAGATTGATGTATAAGCTTTTGAGGTAGTTTTGCTGGAATTAGTCGCCGCAAAAGAAGCTGTATTATGGAAGAGAATTGTAAATATCAAAAACAATCATTTCGATTGTGGAAAAAGAAGATGCAGAAGCTCATCTTGGTAGCCTTGTACTTCCTATTCTGCACTCGCAGCAATCTATGAAAATAGCCTTGAAAATAACGAAGTTTAGCCTAGCCTGTCTGCCCAGGAACCGGAAAGTAGACCAAACGTGGCAGACATAGTTTCCTCCCTTCTGAAGATTCAACTAGATGTTCATAGATCAGAATCCATATTTGTGCAGTCCTTGTAAATATTCAGCTGCATATATTTCAACTAGTAAAATATTTTTGTAATGTTTAGTGTTACTGCAGACTAAACACTTGAACTTCACAGAAGAAATCACTGTTATAATCAGTGCTAAAAAGGAGTCCTCTACAAGTAATTACCATATTTCACTATAACAAAATTTGCATACTGATTTCTACATGTAGTTTAAGCATCAAAATCTACTTGGACTAATATATTCCATTACTTCGAATACTAATTCAACGAGCTGTAACAGGACTGGTAATTTGAATATCTTCTTCTGTTTCTAGACCAGATATCCATGACTTTTCTAATGTCTCTGGAGATGACTGGGTAAGAACTGTGAGGTTGAAGACAATTTCTGTAATACGTGGCCTAGCTGGAGGCTTCTCCATCATGCATGCTCTTGCCAAGTTTGCCAAACTCAGTGCGCCATCAATTGGATAAAATCCATCCAAGTTTGGGTCCATCCACTTTCTTAACTTCTCCACGCGTTCCTCTACAACTTCCAAGACTTCTTTAATTTCCTTCCACAACAAGGCAATCTCACCATTTTCTTTTGTTACCATAGTTTTCTTCCCAGAAAGCAACTCTAACAGAATGACTCCGAAATAGAAAACATCAACTTTAGGCAACATAGAATCTGAGGCAAGTTTAGCCACTGAAAAATTTGCTATCTTCGCCTTGAACCTGTAGTCAAGAAGTATATTACTCGCTCGTATATCCATGTGAACAATGCTTGGTTGAACATGCTCATGCATGTGTTGCAGCCCACTAGCTACATCTAGTGCCACATGTAGCCTTTGACCCCAGGAGAGGAAGGCTGAAGAGCTTGAGGTGGATGAAGACTTGGGGTGCAACCACTTGTCTAGTGATCCATTCTCTGCATATTCATAGACCAAGAAGCAATCCCCATCTTTATCAAATGAAATTCCCATTAATTTCACCAGATTTGCATGTTCACTTTCTGCAGAATCTTTAGCTCTTCTGTGACATCTTCCTTGGTTTTCTTGACTGCTAGTACCTGACCATTGATATTGACTCTATATACTGATCTCCCTATCCTGTAGTGTTCATGCAGGTCCATGGTTGCCTCCATAATGTCTTTGACTCATAGATGATTGGCTTGCCTAAATAGCCTGAAACCTCTGAAAGTAGCTTATCTTGTGTGATCTTCGGTACAAAAATTTCGTATTTCTTGAGCTCTTTTGTTTGAAGAAGATCTGCAGTGTCCAAACAGGAGCCATTGCGATTCAAAATTGACTTCTTCTTCTTCTTACTACCGGAACAATAAGCACGAACCAAAAAAGATACAAGAAGGAACATCAGAAGGACACCAGCTATGCTTGCAATGATAATCCAGTGATGTTCTCTCCTTTGAGGTGGAGAGGGAGATGGTTGAGAGAGAATTGGCAACTGAGTTACTGGTATCAGCAGCGGATGATGCACAGCAGCACTATCGTTCAGGTAGTTGTTTTCGATTACTATATCATGTGCAGAAGCATTTAGCTTAGTAGCCACTTTGAAGACATTATCATCAGGTTGCCACACGTAAGTAATAAGATACTTAATTCCATTGTTCGCCTGAATCTTTGAAGGGCACATGCAGAACAAAGGAAAAATCACTTTGTCACCAGCATGCAAGAAATCAGGATCCAGGGTGGGATTCAAAAGTTCCATCACCTGCAAATTAGTAAGATTCTCGAAAGAAGTGATCGAAACAAAGTAGTAGGTATCACCATGCTTGATCTGGTAAGTGATGTTTGCAAAAGAACCATTTCCTGCGCAACCACAAGTTATAGGGACAAGTAAGAGCTGGTCCGGAATTTATCGGGCATCCTCAGACACCAAATTACTTGCACTTGCTATTGACAAGCGACTGACTCCAAACAGATCGGATATGTTTCCAAGACTCAGAAAGTTTGGTGGTTGAGCAAAATAAGAAATGTAGGTTGGGCAAGGGGAAGGTGAATCCACAGAACATGAAAAATTTGTGCCTTCTGGCGATTATCCTCTGACACAGGAGGTAGAAACAAAGAGAAGCAAGCGGAAAAGAAGATAGAATGCGGAGAGAGAGCAGAGAGAAATTGCCATAGATAAGAGCTTTGATTCTTAGACTTTGACGTAAATACGTGTTATGAGCTACATAGAAAACATAATTGCTGTATGCCTCACTTATGGTTGATGGAAAAGCTAAAAGGGTATTACTTTTTTGAAGCTATTGATTCAAATAAACTAGATTTTATTTTGATGAACATCTGAAAGGTTCTGTCTCTACCATTAATTGGAATGACTCTTAGTTATCTCCTCTCTGATATGGACATTGTAGAAATGTCATGCTTTAAGACAATTTTTTTTAATGATTCTGTAACATTCTCGCACAAAAGAGAATCACATGCGACAAGCTTCTGGACTTTTCTTTTTTGTCTTTTTGTAAAAAAAATTACTTTTTTTGTTAAGCATCTTTGATAGGCACCATATTAGTTTAGTGCAATAACCCACGCTAGGACGGCAAGGAGTTGTTTTTTCTGCCAATTCTACATTACAAAAGTCAGCGGGCCAATCTCTAGCAAACAACTAACTTGATGGCTCCTTCTGGATTGCCTGAACAAAGAACTTGTAAAATTGTCTCTACAATTAAAAAAATGTGCGATAAGCTATCTTAATTTCTTTTTTAAGAAACTGAAGTTACCCCAAAAGTGCCTACAAATTAGCTCCTTTTAAACAAACAATGAAGTTGGTTAAGTCCCTCCGTCAAGATAAACAAGAATAGACAACTCAGGAGACAAATAGCCAAATGAAAGGGCTTTCAAGTCTAATTTTATTTGAGACCCGATCAAAGCATAAAAATACGTCAATTCACATCATTAACTTTGAGTGGCTGCAAGAAGGGAAGACTAGACAGAAAAAAGAGAGTATTTGAGACACTAGATGCTAAAGTCATTGCAGTCAAGTGTGAAATTCTATTTTAATTATGCAGTTAATATAAAAAGCAATACAGAAAACTTACATGTAGTTAACTAGTGTGCTGCTGTAATGTAAACAAGATTAGACAGGAAGACAATCTTGAACTCTTAAGGTTCACAGCCAGTAATTGTTGCTTGATACATCTTTGCGAACAGATAATTCTGTCATAATCTCTACCAGAATAAAAATTTACCAATTGTAGATTAGTATTACAACATGATTGCTCTTGCAGCCCAACACCATAAATATATAACAGTGCAGGATGAAAAACTCAGAAATTCAATTCAAGAAAAGTAAAAAATGGTATTTCTTTTAATATGATGTTATGCTGAACCTACAAATACACATTTTGAACTAGCAGATCAATTGATAATTGTCCATGTCCGTAGAAATTCTATCCAGTTGTTGAAACGAAACTGTTGGAATAAATATTGTACACTCTTGTTAGATCTGCAGAGCTCACTGTCCATATATGACCTTGTAAAACAAGGATAAGGACCTTCTTGATTTCCTCACAGCTTTCTTCTACCATGGTAGCCTCTTTTCGCTTGCCTTCTTTCCAAAGACTCTTAACAAGCAAATCTTTTGTGGCAGCATCAGGCAACAAATTTGAGTTCTTCATGTCTTCAAATACCTTCCATGCAAGTGCAGCTCTCTCACATTTGCAGTAAGCTTGGATAAGTATTTTGAACATATAAGCATCTGGTTCCACACCACTCTGTCTAACCATCGTAAATAGTTTCTGTACAGTTTTAATATCCCCCTGCAATGCAAAATGATACATCAACCCAGAAAATGTCTGAATATCAGGACATATCCATAATAAAATCATCTCTTCAAGCACATCAATGGCAGCAGCATTTCTTTTACACTTGGTCAAAGTTTGCAAAAGAGATGAATACAAAAGCATCAGATTAAATTCTGTTATGGAACCACAGAGTGGCTTGTCATCACGGAACACCTTCAATGCAGCATCAGCATTCTTTGAAACACCATAAAAGTCGATAATCAACCTGAGGGTGCTTAAAGGTAATGTCATTCCCTCATTTCTTATTTTGGCTATAAGTTTATTAACCAACTCAACCTTCCCATGTCATGCTAAAAGAGTCATCATCCTTTGAACCGTATAAACATCATGAGTGAATCCTGGCTGACAAGCAACCCAACAAAAGAAGTTCCAAGCTGTTTCAGCTGAACTAAAGCTCCTAAGAACTTTGGAAACCGAGTTGTCCACAAAAAGTTTGCATCCTCCAACGTTGACACCACTTCAGGGCTCCATTGATTCAAGGCATTTGCCAATGCTTTCGGGTCCAACCATGGTTTTAACTCAACTTCATCATCATTAGTATGCACATCTCCACAGACAACCTCCTCCTCCTCCTGATCATCATCATCATCATCGCTACTATCAGCACAAGATCCTATACTTTTAATTCTCTCATCAGGAAACATTTCCCTAACAAACTCCTCTGTCTCCTGCACAAATCCAGCCTCTTGCATGCGCTGCAAAGCGAAACGCATATCCCTACTGGAAAACTTCCCATCAACCCACATTTCATTAAGCAAAGTTTTAACCTTTTCAAACCTCTCAGCACCAACACCCTTGCACCAAAACTGAATATTGCTTCAAAGTCCTCTTCACCCGCATCAAAGGCAACACATCAAAAATCTCAATGGCTGAATCCAACTTCCCTAATTTAACAAGATGCTCAATCATAACAGTATAAGTCCGTGAATTTGGAATCACCCCTTCATCAATCATCCTATCAAACACCTCCACAGCATCCCAATCGTTCCCTGTTCTAGCATAAACACTCACAACAATATTATAAGACTCGTGCACGTGCGCTTAGCACTACTCCTATACTCACCCCAAGTATCCAAAACTCCCTCTACGTCACCAACAGCAGTATACCACAGCAAAAGATTCATAAAACTACTACAAACATCACTACCAAAATGACCAGACTTGATCTCCCCAATTAGGGATCGAAGTTCGAAACAATTTACCCGCTCGAGCAAGAATGGTAGCCAGCCCATGAAGGGCGGATTTGATATGAGAGACATGGAGGGTGTTTCTTAACGTTTTGAAGAGGAAAAGGGCGGAGTCTGGATTGGGAGCAGAGCGGAAAGCGTGAGTGGCAACAAAAGGGTCTAAAAGGCGGGTGTCGAGGACAGTGGGGAGGGAGATAGGAGATTGGTTTGAGCGGAGAGTGAGGCGGATTGAATCAATAAGTTGGGCTCGCCGGAGGTAATGGGATAGCTTGTTGGGGAATGCGTCGCGGACGGTTCGTGCAAAGAAGCGAATCTGGTGGGTGATGGTGATTGGGTTTAGCGGATTCATTGGTGAGATGCTGTTTAGACATTTTATCAAACATGTAGTGTGCATAAGAGGATGTACAGTTAAATAATGGCTACAATTCCCGCCTGAGATAATGACACGAAGAGATTGGCTTTACACGTTTGGTTTGAATTTTTCTCAACGTGGTCGTTTTGAGGATCCGATAAATTCTTCGGTAGTCTTTCTACCAGCTAATAGAAAAAGGCAGTCCAAGCAGAAATAGTATCTGAATTCACCAAGTAGATCTATGAGTATAATTTTTCTTAAATGATTGTGGAATAAAGACATCTGTATCTAATCAATTTTCCCACGTAATTATAAGTTGTAATTCAACTATTCTTTATTTTTGGCTAAAATATCAAACAAACTTCTGAACTTGTTTCAAAGTGACAATAAAAGATAAAATAAACTTTTTCGTCAAATTTATTTTTAAATTTATATTATTTCATTAAATTTACTCTTAATTTTATATTATTTCATCATCAAAGTAATTTTTTATCTAAATTACTCATGATATTATATTGTTTCATCATAAAAATCTAAAATAATAGTTGAGAAGACTGTGTATGTTATAAACATAATTTAAAAGAACTGGACTCATATGTACTTTGATAAAAACATAATTTTTCCTAAATTCCTAAATCCTCAAATCCAAAAAATATATTTTTTACTTTGAAAATAAAATTTTGTTAATTGAAAAATATGAAAAAATGATATTTTTGTGAAGGAATAATTATGTTCATTTATCAAATTACAGCAAATATAAAAAGAAATGAGTTAAATATGATTATAATTGTGTGCATAAGTACTGCTAAAAATTTTTATTTTATAATTTAATAAATATATTTTTAAAAAAATAATTTAAAAATAATAAAAAATAAAATATTTGTCTTGTGAAAAATTCTCATGTGACGAGAAGTTCCTGCAGAAACATAAGAAAATTTCTCCCTATCAGGAGAGTGAGATAGAGGATGTGAGATAGTTCTCGCTCCGCCCACTTGTCATTCATAAGTTAATGTCCTCGTTAATCAATAATTTGAATTTTTATGATGAAATAGTATAAAATTATGGGTAATTTTGATGAAAAAGAATTTTTATGACGAAATAATATAAAATTAGAGGTAAATTTGATAAAATAATACTAGTTTAGGAGTAAATTTGATAAAAAAAATTGTATTTTATCATTTTATTATCACTTTGAAATAAATTCAGATATTTGTTTAGTACCTTAGCCTTTTTATTTTTAGTTTGAAGTTAAAGGTTTATCTTTTTTGCTTGTTTTCTTTTAAAGTACTCAATATATGTAATTATTATTAGAGTATGTACTTGTGTCAAAGTGTAAACAAGTCAATACCTTAAGTTTAGCTTGACTAGTAGTATATATTCTACATACATTTAGTTCTTAATTCTATTCTTGTCCTATTGTACTAATAACAAAAAAATAAAGTTAAGTTTTAAACTTGAGTTTGAGTTGAGTCTTTTAAATTTATTTAATGAATAATTGAGATTAAATTGAGTATTATCGAGATTGCATAAAATTAATAAATATAAACGGACTCAATTGAGTCAATTTTTTTTATAAAATTGCATTATAAAAAAATTAATGATTATTATTTTAAAAAAATTAAGATTTAAGAGTTTAATATATTTATTAATATTTACATGAAAAAATATTTAAAAATATTACATCATAAATGTATATTACAATACAAAATATACATTATTTTCTAATTTTGTTTTATTAATATATTCTTCGAAAGTATTTTTATATATATTATAAAAATATATATAGTTATATTAAATTATTAATAAAATTATTTACGAGTTAATTTTTAAATTGATTATTGAGCTAATTAGTAAATTTAAAAAGTTAACTATTAATAAGTTTGAAATTGACTAATAAATTAATGAATTGAACTCAAATTTTATTTTAAAGCTTATTTAATAAACAAATCGAACTCGAACTAATCTTATTCAATCAAATTTTGAATAGATCACAAACATATGTAATTCATTTACATACCTAATTTATACACTTAAAGAATGATATACCATGATAAATAGAATTGTTACTTATAATTGCTAAACAATCAATTTGTATATTCTTTTTATTTTTAATTGTAAACATAATCACACTCGTACTAATTTATGTATAATTATCTTATTAAGTATACATTCAACTAGAATGACAATAAAATGATGCAAGATAGAAGTAGAGCGAAGATCATTCTCCATCCTCATCCTATTCCTTAGATAGCAAGAGATATTTTCACCTAAGGGCATATATAGTGAGGTTGAATACTTTTCATTCAATCTCTTTATTACACCCCCACTCATAGTAGGGTGTAATATATTTAGCCAAACATTCTGTGTGCGATACACGCAAAATGCATCTAAAAGTTACCAACTTTTGAAAGCCTTTAGTTTTTTTTTTTTAAATAATAAATTAGTTAATCAAATAAAAGACTTTGAAAGCCATTTACCAAACTAAAGTTATCTTTGCTTCCATTGCGATAGTAACTTTTGTTTAATTTTTAAAATTTTATCTATAAATATTTTACTTATTTCAATTTCTCACTATCCTATTTCATCCCTTTTCTTCAACCGCTTTTCAAATTTTCTAAAATTCTACCATTTTCTATCAATTGATAAAAAAAAAAAAAAACTTTTAGATTTTTGGTATGAAACCAAAATAGTCCAAATTCTTCCTCTTCACAAAATCAAAACCATCAAAATTACTCAAATTTACCATATTTTGGATGAAACCACACATACAAAATTATGAATATCCTTTAAATTTACCTAATTTCAATCATCAACTAAATTTTCAACGTCTACCAAATATTTTATATCCATTTTCATGATTTGTTGCCTGATTATTTTAATCCATCAATGACAAATTATTATATACTGAGATATTATAACTCTGTCATGGGTTCTAGAAGCCCAAAGACTCCGAGGGATTGAAGGAAACATTTTGATTCTGACATCGAGTAAGAAAATGCAACACTGACAGATTCTGTTTCAGACTCTCAAATACCGTCATATTTAACACAAGATGAGATTCAAAATATTACCCTCACTAATGAACTAGTGGAAGAAATTAATGGCAAACGTGTTCTATGAAGTATTGATGATGACAAGATGCTTGCAAGTGCTTGGCTCACAATTTCCAACTGCAACATTGTGGGTAACTCCCAAAGTGAGAAGACTTTTTGGAAACAGGTCATTGATTACTTCAATGACAATTGCAAGTCCAAACTAACAAAAAAGGAGAAAATTGCGAAAGCACATTAGTATTGGTTTAGTCGGATGGTTAATGAATTCAATCAACATTACAACATATTGGTCAGAGAACATCATAATGGGTGGAATGATGACCAACTAAAACTCCATGCTTGTGAGCTTTTGAGGCAGAATAATAAAAAGCTTTTCATATATGAGTATGTGTGGGAAATGTTGAAAAATGATCCAAAATGGAAAGCAAATAATCTTATGCAGCATTCTTCCAAAAAGACAAGGATTACTAACTTCCTTATTCAACGTGGATACAAGCTTTAATGTCAATGAGATTTAAAAGTTCACCTGATCGATCAAAAAGCAAAGAAGGGAAAGAGAAAGGGAAAGTCAAAGGTGAATGATGACAATTTGAATAAGGAACTTCATCAAATCCAAAGCATGTTAAAACAACAAAAAGAAGAAAAAATTCAAGCTATGAAAAATTTAGCAAATAAGTTGAGAAGTTATACTTTTTGAAGTGATTATGAGATCTTGCTCAAGGATACTACAAGTATGACCGAGCAGAAACTTCAAATTCATAAGCATATGTGTTTCATCCTAAAAGCTAAATATAATATTCCCTAGTTGAATTTTAATTTTATGTAGTTTTATTTGTAATTTAACTTTATTTATAATTCTATATTTATGTGCAATTACAAAACTAGTCGTTATAAAATTAGTCATTGTAAAACTAGCCATTATAAAACTAATCGTTATAAAAATAGTCGTTGTAAAACTAGTCATTATAAAAATAATCGTAGCAAAACTCCATAATAATTAGATATTTATAAGTAGTTAGCTCCACACACATTGAAATACATTATCAACACACCCAAAATGTCTCAATATTCTGATCCTCCCTCATAAAAGAAATTAAAAAAATTTTTAGTTAATGAAATGATGGACGACACTGATGAACAAATTATGATGCTATTGGAATAGTGGCGAAGGAAAAAACATCCAAAAGTTCAAAAATCCATCCACACAATCATAGCTATTACAACCGAGAGCGTGTCATCATACATGTTTGACTTTTCAATGATTATTTCTCTGACAATCTGGTATATCATTCAAATATATTTCGTTAATGGTTTCACATGAGAAAAGTGTAATTCTTTCGAATTGTCAAATCTCTTGAAAATATTTAGATGATTTTCGATTGAGATTTGATGGAGCTGATAAAAGAGGACTTTTTTTCACTTTAAAAAAGCACCACAACTATTCGACAATTAGCATATGGAGCACCAACTAACAATTATGATGAGTAAA
The DNA here is from genome assembly GCA_949677035.1 of Omphalea diandra. Taxonomy (NCBI): domain Eukaryota; kingdom Viridiplantae; phylum Streptophyta; class Magnoliopsida; order Malpighiales; family Euphorbiaceae; genus Omphalea; species Omphalea diandra. The sequence goes on along the minus strand of CATIWR010474070.1, from coordinate 28,303 downwards.
TAAGGATCAGTGGAAGCACAACAATTATTATTTATCACAATTTTGTCAATGTGTGATCGAGATTTACTGGGCTCATTACTTGAGAAGACCCAACACTAATGATTGACATATATGCAATTATGGCTTTCTCAAGATTTACTGGGCTCACGTTTACTTCAATTGCATATAGAGCATCATGGCTTTCTCGGAATACTTGGTAGCATTGACTACATGCACTGGTCATGAAAGAATTGCCTAGATGCATGGAAAAGACAATTTACTCGAGGTGATCAAAGAGTTCCCACAATAATGCTAGAAGTAATCGCATCAGCAAACTTATGGATATGACATGCATTTTTTGGTGTTGCAAGGTCTAACAATGATATCAATGTGCTCAACCGATCTTCACTATTTAACGACATATTACAAAGAAACGCTCCTGATGTTCAATTTATGATAAATGACACACAACATAACAAAGGATATTATCTAACAAATGGTATATATCTAGAGTGGGTAACATTCATTAAAAGTTTCACATTTCTAAAAGATCCAAAGAGGATCAAGTTTAAGCAAATGCAGGAGGCTGTAAGAAAAAATGTCATGCAAACATTTGGAGTGTTTTAATCTCATTGGGCTATTATACGTGGACCAACTCACTTTTGGCATATAGAAAAACTAAAAGATACAATGTACACATGCATCATATTACATAATATGATTATCGAGAATGAAGGAGATACAATAATAAATTGGAATGATGATGATGAAGATCCTATGATCCCTATGAGTCAAGCTTTCCTGCAAGATTTTCAACATTACCTTCAAAGGAATGCAGAATTACGTGATCGTGAAGTATACCATCAATTGCAATTGGATTTGGTATATTTAGGAACGATTCGGAGGCAATGACAATGAAAAAATATTTTTATATTATTATTGTTGATTATTCTTAGATTACTAGCTAGATTGCAATTGATAACCACACCAAGTTTAACAACATGATAAACCAAATGACCTTAGTTATTAGGCCATTGGTGGAAGATAATTGGGTTGCCTAAAAGGATATTTGGTTGGGGTTGGATCATATGAGCAATTGCCTCGACCAATTGACCACTCTCTTGGAAGGCAAGCAACCCCAGTACCATATAGAAGGTTCCCAACAGAGGCTTCCATTTGCCCAAAAGGAGCCAGGGATATTGCACATACTCCCATGCCCATGCAATGTTGAGCTTAGGATTCTCCCAAATTCCTAAAGTTTTGGCAGCTCATCATTCAGTCAAGGATGAGGTGTTATGTCTCAATTTAACTTTCAACAAACCTAACACTCGAAATTTTTTGTTTTTCATAATATTAAAAAAATTTGGAAAAGTAAAAATTTTTTCGAAGTTAATAAATTAGTTTTCAAAACTAATGATATAATTTTTTAGAAAATAAATTTATTTATATATTGGACATATATTGTAAATTATTAAAATAAATATATGATTTGATTGTAGATTCATGTTATTATAATCTTTAGAGTGTAATACATAGTGAATGATAGTGTAATGAAAGTGAAGATAATAAAATAATGGTGTGACATATGAATTACACTCCAATTTAAGTGAGGATTCCTCACCTTATAGGAAATCCATACCATATTTTTTTTAAAAAAAATTATTTAATTATCCTCGCCCCACAGGAAGAAGAGGGCAGAGATCCCCCCTCATTCCCATACAGGACACAGAATTCCAGCCTGTTGCTATCCCTACACTCAACGCCATTTTTTTTTTCTCTTAATTTTTCTGCCATTTTATGAAGAGAGTACGCTAGCTTTAAATGAATGGCATATGCTTTCTTCTGTCATTTTGTCAAGGTTTGGATGAAAACAAGGATGGAGAATGTATTTATTAACAACTGAAAATGAATACCAATTGCCTGTCAAAGTTTACTATTTCTAGATCTTTAAATTCCTTGATGGCAGCTCACATTGATTTGCATTTATTTTATTTTTCTCTTTTTTAATGGATACGATCAAGGATATTCTTACACAAGCAGCTAAGGATGTCAAGATGCTATAAAGAACTTCAAGCCAATAAGTCTAGTTCAAGACTCAGGTCGTCGTATTGTCCAGCATCCAACACAGGAATCTGTTTAGACTTACCGGGTTCTGTTTGGAAGGAAAGAATGGATTCCATTCATCCATGAGTTTCCCAGTTTCCGTGTTGGCCGGTTCCAAGATTATGCAACTTTAGTGACTTCCGAGGACGCTCAAGCTCAGGCAGACCACAGTAGAAATTCAGCAGCCACAGAACCATTAACATTCCTAGTATAGCATAAAAAATTCACACAAACCATGTCCAGTTTCTCTTCTTTTAAAAGCAGAAATAAAGAACAGCAAACGAGAGGTAGCAAGACTGAAGAGTAGCAGCAAAAGTAGCATTATAGATTAAGACAAATACTAAAATTGCAGCAGAGGTAGCATAATCCACTATATTCAGTAACTTCTGATTTTTAATATCTTGTCATAAACATCCAGTGCTATGTCAAAGTTAAGACAATTACGACAATTGCATAGAGGCAAGAGCATTTTCACTCATTATTCAATCTCTCAAGGTATTCTTTTTTTTTTTTTTCTTTTTAATAATCCTATTAACTGTATAACAGTGTTTTAAGTATTTTGTGAGGGTTTTGAGACTGTTTTATTCTTGTAGTATTTATCCAATCAGTAAATCAGACAGGAAAAGTTCCTGTCAGCCGAATATGGTCAAGGGTACTCCTAAGGCCATATTTACCCACTGCCTTGTTACCACTCCTGAACCCATCTCCATAGGCTGATGATGTATCTGACTCGATCTGGTGTTTAAAAAACTCACCAAGTTTCTTCTCAAAGTCAGAACACTTCCCTTTCTTTGAAGATGTAGAAGAAGATGATGGCGATGATGATGATGAAGATGCTGATGACGATGATGAGGAAGCACCATCACCTCCAGAACTAGAGTAGATCTCAGAATCCAACCACATATGAGCCAAAACCTGGCATATACCTTCTTCGACCTCCGGATGTAGGTTGGGATAACCTGTCAAAGACCCATTAATGCTTTTTAGCCAGCCATAATAGAAATGCATGTCTTGAGAAGGCCACATATGTTATAGAATGTGTAGAAACCTTTAAGCCGAAGCCACGCATGCATCATCTCATGAGCCAGGATTGAACCTGTCAGCAACCTGTATAAATAGAAGGTTTAGGATGTATGTGGAAAGAGTCTAAAGTACAAAAATCAATGGACTTTTGATTGGCAACAAAGAAACAAAAAAAAAAAAAGAAGATAATACCTGGGAAGGCCATACAAAATAAGGATTGCCGTCACTTCACAATGACGGCTGAGTCGATAAGGCTCAGTTATTAGGTCAATGAACCGGTGACCTGCTCCAAGTCTTGGTCTCCGTGAAACCTGGTAATTTGGTTGAATATTACAAAATAATAAACTACCATCTTAACAAAGTTAAATAACTGTGGTTCAAAGTATAAATTATACAGTGGTGATAGTGTGTTCTTCTGATAAGCAGAGTCCTCTGGTCTCAGGCAAGTGATGATGACCCTGAACCAAAATAAAAAAAACCCTACATAAAAATAAAAGAGAAAAAAACAAAACATATTCCTGCAATTGAGAGCTTGAAGGCATGAACTTCACATTCTTTTCTCCCTCCATGGCCTCATTCAAAGCTTGTCTCTCGACCAAAAGTAAAGGAATTTCCTGTTCCACCTTCATATTCAAACCTTCATAAAATTCTCGTATTTCAAAGTACAGAGGTTGGCATTCATGAGTATCCATTACTGCAGAATCAAGGCATTCTAAACATAGTTTCCGGCCATCATCAAGCGATAGATATCTCGTGTCTCTGGACTGCAAGGTCAGATGGTTTTGCATTATTTTAAAAAACTAGAAGTGAATTTGCTTTTGGAGGCAGTGTCTTATGGATGGTGGAGGTGGAAATTTTTTCTTTTCCCTTTTCATTTAGGATTGAAGAAAGGTTGAAACTGACCTCCATTCTTTCGCAACTGCAGCAACGAGGAGTCCCATCACGCTCATGTGAGGGGCAGTACTTTTGTAGCCAGAAAGGATGTGCCCTATACTCAATCAGACCAGATAAATTTGTTGGGATCTGCACAAAGAAAGATATTTAAGATCAAAATACACAGAATAGAACAGGGAATACAGGTAAATGCATGATAGCAGGCTGATCGAGGTTAAAGAATAAAATGTAAATAGAGGATAATATTTTAACTCTTTGGGAGTGCATTTTAATAGGAGAATGAAAACAGGGTTAAAACTTAAAAATAATACAAAAGAAATTTACCCTTAAGAATATTTGATAATTCCTAAAAACCTAACAAAACCTAAACCAGTATTTAATTATATGGCTGATGGAGGTTCATGGGAGTGGGCTGATGGAGGTTAAAGAATGAAATAGAAACGAGATTAATATTTAACCTGTTTGTGAGTGTAATTTTAATAGGAGATTGAAAACAGGGTTAAAACTTAAACATAACACAAACATATTTACCCTTAACAATATTTCATAATTCCCAAAACCCAACAAAACATAAACAGTGTTTAAATACTTGTATGGCTGGGTGTAATTGTCATCTTGATATTTTTCAATTAACTTTCTTTTTATGCCTTAAAACTCCCAAATAAGGTTAATTTCATTACATCTTTTAACTTGATAGTATTTTTTTTAAAATTCCCAATTAAAATAAAGTTAATTAACATTTCATTATTTTCTATTTCATTCTATTACTCATGCTCATTAACCTTTATTTCCTTCACCTCCAAAACTTCCATGGAAAACCTAAAGAAAACAAGCTTACATTTATTTTATTTTATTTATTTATCCATTAATTTAGGAATGTTTTCAATACCAAGATGTTCATAAAAAGTTTTGGCTCAACTTGATGGGAATGGCATTTGTTTATCCAAAAATGCAATAATCATTTGACTGCCCTAACAGCAAATTCAAGAACAAATGACGCAACCTATTCATGTGTTTTTGGACTCATGAACTGAGCTTTAATCTAACGATATCTGATACACAACCAAAGTAGAGTTTTAATTAGCTGTTAATACCCAATTTGATTGAAAACCAGAGACCTACACAATTACCAGAATACTACAGACATTCAATATAGTTGTTACCTATCAAAACAGATATATATAGACACATTCTAGTAGTTTAAGCTAGTGCCAATGACTTTTCTGGGTGACTACAAATTACTAAAATTTGAATCATGGTATCTATTCTTTTTAAAATAAAAATATATAATATTAGGATATTTTTTTCATTTGAAGTGGCATGCCTATGACAGGGAATTGCCAAAGTTTCAAAAGATTAGTCACTCATGATAGAGACGACATTAGATATCACTTGAGTAACTTTCTAAAAAGTCATTCATCTGCACATTTTCATCCAAATGTAAAGACAGCAGTAGGTTATACTTGTTTAATATGCGTGACTTTGCACAACCAAACAACTCTCACCAAAATGATAAAACTTGAAAACTCATCATAACCTATTCACAACTCCTTTTGCTAATAGAACCAGTCTACTAATACTAGGCAGTTGGTTTAGCAGCAAACTGAACCTCTGAGAAAAAGCCACTAATGGTTCAAGAAGTTAGTTTGGTGAAATTTGCAGCATATGGTTCCCAATGACGTAGACATAGAGTTATAGATGCCATTTGTCACATAGTGAATAAAAAGACTTAGTTACATATGAGTATATTTAAGTGAAATATGGAATGAAAAAGAACAATTACTACTGCTATGCCAGATAAGTACTTACAAAGTTGTTGCAAACATCACATCTTGGATGATGCTGCTCCTTGTAGCATGATTTGTGGTAAGGACGATTCAATGACATTGAAAACTATCACATGAAAAGAAATATGGAAATTAGTAAATATATTCTAGTTACTCCACAGTTGATAGTCACTAAATCTAAATTATTCAAGGATTAAAGACACTGTTCACAAATTTCAAACCGAACCATCAATAAAGTTTGATGAGATTTAAACCTCATAATCAGTAATTGGCTGATTGCAAGCATTGCAACGAAAACATTCAGGATGCCAAACAGCACCCATGCAACTTAGGAAGCGTCCATGACCAATCTCAGCATTGCACCCAGCACAGATCCTAGGAACAATTCATTTTCATCAATCAGATAAGATTTCAGTTGGACTCTGAATATGCAGAAAAAAAATTATCAAACAAAAACGAAAGAGATATTGAATTGAAAACATAGTTGTTAAAGGCGCGCCTGAGGCGCAAAGCGCACCAGGCGCCAGCCTTAGCGCCTTAGAAAGCCAAAGGCGAGCGCTGTCACAAAGGCACGCACCTTGAGCCTCAGGCGAGGAGCCCTAAAGGCTCACCTTTGAGACAATCTATGCTTTTTTTTTTTTTTTTTCATGTCTGAGTAAATAGACCATTGATTTAAAATTAAAAAACATTTTTAGTAAACCTTACCACAGCTGATTATTTTAAGAAAAGACAAAAGAAAAGCAATAATAAGGCTGCTCCAGCAGTAGAAAAGAAAAAAAAAACAGAAGATTAGGCCAAGAAAATGGATCTGCTCCAGCCAAAAAACAAATAGAAGAACAAGAAATTTTACAGAAAAAACAAAAGAAGAAAACTTCTGAAAAAACAGAAGAAGAAGAAGAAGAAGAAGAAACAGAAGAAGAAGAAAACTGCTGAAAAAATAGAAGAAGAAGAAGAAGAAGAAATAATCTGCTCTTGTGTGTTTAGAATTTCAAGTCTTTAGTAAACTTAGGAGTCTTGTGTGTTTAAATTTTGAAACTTTTATTAAGTTTTTTTTTTTCTTTGTGTTTTTTTTTGTTGTTATTACTTAATGTGTATTGAATATTAATAGTTATAACATTATATCACCTTACTAGTAGTCTAATGATAAAATTTATAATTTTTTTAAAATTGTTTATTTTTGCACCTTATGTCGCTCAGGCGCGCGTCTGTGCCTAGCGCCTTGCGCCTAGGCTCCAGGACCTCCTAGCACCTTGGTGCGCCTTGCGCCTTTAATAACTATGATTGAAAATATGTGGAAGTTCCATGTTCAATTTCAGTGTCATTCTTGTCCAGTGTAGTCAACCAAATTCATTCTTAGGTGCCCCTTACTAGAGAACACCGGGATCTCTAAAAGTTGGGGTTTATGTATTAGCACATTTTAGCCCATATTGTATACTTGTATTATCACAAACAAAGTGGTCATTCCACTGAAGCTTCCAATGTAAATTCAATCAACTATTTTGAGATTCTAAAACATAGAATACAACCCAATTTTCATAGTATGCATCTCAAAAAAATTTTGGTGGCATTGATAGGAAACTTGGTCAAGGCTTAGGCCTAGATGGCTTGACTTAATAATGTCACATTAGAACTCTAGAGTATTTACTCTAGAACTAAGATTTCAGTGACATCTTCAACCAATTTCAACAAGGAAAACTGCATGTATAATTCTGGCAATTCCTCTTCCAGCTGGAGCCAAGCCACCAATCACCAATGTCATTCCAAAGGAAAATCAGATTGCATCCTAAGAAAATATATGCACCCAAATCACATTTCTTATTTTCAATAAATTCATATTTACAATGCCTCTTTGAAAGTATGGTATTTGTAAAGGAAATGACTTCCTAAACTCTAAGATGCTAAACTACAACCAACTACCCAATAAGATGAAAGAAAAAAAAAAAACATTTGAATTAAACTAGTTTTGACCAGTCAAATTTGATAGAGATTATCCAAGCTTCCTGCAAAGAAGATGCATTCTTATCTCTAAAGAGTTTAACAAGAGGAAGAAAAAAATACTTTTCCTATTGAAATTTGTGTAGAACATAACTAATACCATCCAGCAGTCAAACAATTGTCAAAATAGGAAAATGAATTTTTCCACACAACAATGCATACCTGTAACCAGATGGAAAGAGAAATGGAAGCGGAAATGGATTTCTAAAGTCATATCGAGGTGGTGACTCCACTTTTAAACTTTCTTGAATAGCTTTGGCCAGTTGTTCATCTTCCTCCAATTGAGCTCTCAAATGTTTTTCATCTTCGTCAGCTCTTGCACGCTTTTCAGCTTCCTCTGCTTTTGCACGCTTTTCAGCTTCCTCTGCTTTTGCAAGCCTTTCTTTTTCCTCAGCTCTTGCCAGCCTTTCTTTTTCCTCAGCTCTTGCCAGCCTTTCATCTTCATCAGACTGGTTGGAGTCTTCATCTTCCTCTGCTTCAACAAATTTCTTATTTGATCATTAAATAATACCATAAATATTTCACAAACAACTGCAATTACAAGAAAATAAACATAATCTAAAAGACTTTACACAAAGCAATCAAATATGCACACAGAAAAGCACATGGAATAATAGCTATCATGACATGCTATTTCTGGTCAACAACTACTCAGCTATTTGACATTGTAGCTAACAGCTTTTAAAAGGAAGTTTAAATTAACAACTTGGAAAAGGCTTGATCTAATGCTAAAATGGGCTAGATTTTCACAATAATGCAACTTACCAATAACCTTTTTTCCTTTTTGTTCTTCTTCTGACAGAGAAAGTGCAATAGCACGATCGATCTCTTCTCTGTCAAAGTCCGATGAATCATCCTGCAATTTAAGTTTTTCAAAGAAAAAATTGTGGACATGTGAAAATTTTAATAAACAAGTGTTGGCATATAGCTTATGCAAGAACACTGAGGCTTCTAATATGTTTATAAACTAATTCATTGTGAGAAAATTTTTTCTCTAGCATCCTGTTCCTCTCAGAAAGAACAGGAAAGCCTTGTACAATAAATATGGAAAAGAATATGAGAAAATTTATAAGCAGTGACCACTGTGGTTACCACTGATCGGCGAGGCTCCTCCCAATATCTATCTTCTCCATATTTTCCATGATACTGGCCTTTATAGCTAGAACCTTTGAAAATTTTGGTTAGCCAACCCATAGTATGAAATATTTTTCAATAGCAGCCTGGCAAATTTTGGCCTGAAAAGTCAAATTATGTAAGAGAAAGAAACGTAGGATAGGATATGGCAGGTAACTAAGGCTTCACTAGCAAAAACAAACAATTCGATTCTACAATCAATTTATATACTTGAAAAATACTCAACTCAACTCTACTAAGTTTTAATTCTAAGTTAATTGAGGTCGGCCATATGGATTCGTTTTTTTCCACTCGGAGCGATCTTGGGTCACATCTTTGAAAAGATGTAAAGTCTCTAAGTCATTTTGAATAACTCTCCTCCATGTGAGCTTAGGTCTACCCCTCCCCTTCTTACCTGTGTCATCTAATTTTTCTAATTCATTTTTCGAGTATAATTTATAAACTTGAAAAATGAATTAGGAAAATTAGATGAACTAAGGAGTTTAGATTCCAAAACATAAGCAAGTAAACCAAAAGCTTCAAATAAATGTTTATCCAACAGAAGGTAGGTAGCAGTGAATATGAAGTTGCCAACATCAAAAGTAGATAAATATAGAAACCAATACGAAATAAAACAGCTTGGAAATCAACAAGAAGGAATCTTGAATGACAAACAGCTTCCAGATATGGAAGCATGAATTTTATTAAATATGCCAATAACCAGTCTAGAAGAGCAACTATAATTATGACTTCCAAGCATTTCAGAAAATATCAGCTGATGGATAAAAGAAAAGGGCATCTCAGTCCAATACAAACAAATATAGTTTTCTTTTTCAATAAATCAGAAACTCAGAGAAAACCAATAAAGAGTCAATCCTGAATCACCCACAAAAATAGAAATTTGAGCTAAAATGCTTCAAATCCAATAAAAACTTCACATATGATATAACCATTGGAGGCCTAAAACCCCCAGCAATCCTATAAGGGAAAAAATTAATAATTTTTTAGTTTCACCTTAAAAACCTATTGAAATTGTATGAAAAAAAAAATTGTAATACAACAATCCAGTGTCAAAAAGAACCTCACCCGAAACAAATCAAGAATCTGTATAAACAATTGAATCTGAAGAACCCAAGAACAGATACATCACCAGATCCCCTCGAATGCATAGTAAAAAAAAAAAAACAGAATTACATGACATAAAAAGGCATATCCCCCATCATTTCTAGGAGCAAGTAATCCTGCAAAATACTGAAACTTAAAAAAATAAAATAAAATAAACTAAGTTAGATAAAAAGATTCGAAATAAAAGATAAGATTAAAGAAAAGATAAAAGACCCAAAAAGTACCTTTGAATCCACCACAAACCCAAGTTAAAACTTAAAAGGAGGGGAAATTCCAACAGTGCGAGCTTCTAGGAATTTAATCATCAGTAAAGAGCACACCTTTATATCTCCTTTGCTTAAAAATACACCAAACCAGACCAAACCGAAACATGGTCCTGAAGATAGAGAGAAAGGACGGGAATCAAAAGGCCCACTTGGGATGATGTTGTTGTTGTTGAAATTCTAGCACTTGCTTTCTCCCCCCTTTAGCAAGTGGGTCCTAAAGAAGCCATCTTACACCACAACCCACTAAATGTCAAAAAACCAATGAGTATTTCTTGGCAAAAAAGTGACCACGAAGGTTCTGGTTCTTGTTTAGTTGGCCATATATACACTTTGATGGTAGAAGCGATGGTGGACTCACCGTTTCTATTGCCACTGTTTTGTCCTCGCGAATCAAGTGTTTTTTGTCAGTCGTAACTCACTCGTAACTTCACAAGTCAAATTGCCGCTGGTTCCACTTGCTCTTTCCCTTCCAATAACATGCTGCCACTTGCCATCATTACAAATTCTCCATTTTTCCAATAATTTTTAGATTAATATTTTAAACAATCAATTGAAAATTTAAAAATTATATAATCAGCTTCAAAATCTTAATAATATAATATTAATAATCAATAGAGTCTAATTAATTACAAGTATAAAAAGAAAAATCTATTTTATTTTAAAATATAATTTTTTTGTATATCAAATTTATCTAAGATTTAAATATTTATCCTATACGAGGCCCAATCAACTATAGTATTACTAGTTTTATCATTAAAAATAGAAGACTTAAATGCTGATAAATTGCACCATATGGTAAGCATTGGGCCATCAAATTAGAATTTCTGATTGATTGATTGATGGACCCTACATGTGAGAAGAAATTGCCCTTGCGCCGTCCATTGCATCACCCATCAATTATTATTCAATTGAAAGCTTACCAAACACTATTTTATAACATTTGTGGGTTATCATACAAAATTATATCTACTTCCTGTGGCTTCTTCGAAGTGCCGTTATTGTTGCTTTTATTGTTTCTATTTAAATTTAGTCCAATAAATTGAATAAAATTCTTTATTTTTCTTTCTTTACACATCGGAATTGTCTTATTGTTAATAAGATGTAAATAAATATTCTTTCTATTGACACACAAGCAACGAAACTTAATTGATGTGAAGTTATCATCTTAAAATTTTTCTGAAAAAAATTTGATTTCACTTCATCCATAAATTAATTTGAAGATACGTTAATCATGTATATTAAGTAAATCGTAAAAATTGTATTCTAAAAATAAGTACATGTACGGAATTTTTTTTTTCTTAGACATAGTTTTAGTAAACAAATCATTTAAAATTTAATCTCACTGGATTTATTATATATTTTCAAATTGGTGTCCAAATTAAAAATAAGTAATATTCAGAGTTGGATGCATTATTATGTAGAAGTGTGCCTTCACCAGCTATCACACCATTAATGAAGAGATATATTATTCTAAAGTATATTGGTGGGCTAAACCAATGTTTTGAAAATCAAATTGGATCAGCAACTCAAATCGAAAAAATTGAAAATCAAAATAATAATAGACTTGGTTTGATTTAGATTGATTTTTTTACATTATTTTTTAAAATTATTATAACTATATTATATATTTTTTAATAATTTTTAAATTATTTTATTAATATTTTTTAAATTTATTCATTATTAACTAATTAAACTAGATCAGCGAATCGATCATACTAACTACATCATAAATTAATCAGTTAATCGATTCACTAACTGATTCGATTTAAAAACATTTGGCTAAACACATACTGCTTCATTCCTAAGCCAAATAAGAAAAGAAGAAGGAAAAATGCAACATATCAACCCCACTGTCTTAAGATCATGCCATAACTTACCTTTGGTATTTGATTAGGACAGTCTACCATAATAGCAAACAGACCATTACTAGCTTTGTCCACTCTTTATGATTAGTTATAATAGAAGGTCCACATTGATACATAGATTTTTCATCGATTAACAAAATCATTCTAAAAGACTTTAAAATAAATAAATAAATAACTTTTATTATAAGTTTGATTCTGATTGCGGTTCAAGCTCAAATTCTAAACAAGATTTAATTATTTACTTAATCAAAAATTGATTGATGAAGGGAAAAAAATATCATTTTTTTTTATTTTTTTTATAGATTTTACTTCTATAGATAATTTATTAAAAATTGAAATGAAAAAAGATGAAAAAGAGAAAAAGAGGCGGCTTCGTAGTTAGCATAGTTAGCAACTTGTCATTGAAGAAAAATGCAAATAGACGACAGACGCATTAAAAAGATAAATTTAAATAATTGTTGGATGCAATTATAAATTTCCCTTTCCCTTTCTCTCTGTTTTGTTTAGAAATCAATCATATATTCTTCCTTAATGATGATTTAATTAGCAAATTATATATAGGGTTTAAAATATTTAAAAACTAAACTTCATTGATTAAAATTGGCACAATTGGAGGAAGCAATTCAACAGAAAAGTTGTGTATGAGTTGGATCTTATGCAGGGTAGTTGCATTCTGACGTCCTTTGATTTGTTCTCATGCACATTTGGCGCCCACTTTTCTTGCTTATTCTCATACTTTTATTCGATTACTTTCCATTTCAGATATTTTAATACCAAACCATAGAATTTTTTTTTTTTTAACATCTAAAATATTTTAAGGATGTGGAATTGTAGAATTTGAATTCTTCATCAAATAAACAGCATGGTTAGTCCAGTAGGTGTAGTCAATTTTTAATGGCCAGTATTCCACTATTAGCAGCTTGGTGACTAACAGTTCACTATAAGTGATTGCAATTATTATGAAGTATTATAATTAGGTTTTGTTTATCTCTTTATTTAGAAAAAATAATTTTTTTCAATATTTATAATACATTAAAATCATATTTTTTTTAAACGATAATTTTACTTATATCACTAAATGTCTTATATCTATATTATTTATTATTTAAAATAAAAAACTATATTAAAAGTGAAAAATTATATGGATCATTCAGTCATCGGCAATCTCCATCAACATACCGTGATCAATGTTGGATATTAGTAATAAAAATTAATTAATGATAATAAATACAATAAGAGATATACATTTAAATAATTTATTGATATGAATTCACTAATTCGTTATTTTATTAATTCGAATCAACCTAAATTGACGCGAGTATAGAATTATCTGCATCCATAATTAATTTTTTTATTTTATTAATTGGATTGGTCAGAGTTAGCAAAGTTTCTAAAAATCTTGAATTCAAGTCATTTTTAGATCATATTGGATTACTCATACTCTTAGTTTAAAATAAGAAAATTATTTAATTTTTAAATAAAAATATTTTTAATTATTAAATGAATTATTCGAGTCAACCAACGGGTTGGATCAATCTAGGTTAATTAAAAAAATGAGATCATCATCAAACCAGGTTTAATTAAAAAAATTTATGGGATATTTTAGATTTTTTCTGAGTCTAATCATATTATTTTTTTGAGTGAATTCAAGTTAGATAAAAAAAATTATCACTTTAAATAATATTAAAATTATCTTAAAATTATGATATTTCGAATTTAAATTTTAATCCAATCCAAATTAACTCCAAAAAATTTAAAATATTATACTATGAACGTACATCTTATTTGTCGCTCTTTGTTTGGAAGGCCGAAATAGTGGAAAGAAAATGTGTTTAAGCTTTATGATATCAAAGATGCATTTGCTCTTTTCATGCATCTTTCGGTTGTTATTAGTTAGATTCACTTTCCACTCGTCCTTTCAACCAAAGATTTCCTAAAGAAGTTCATCCAATCCAAATGAAAAAAAAAAAAAAAAAAAAAAAAAAAAGGTATCAATGACCAATGCTTCTCCTTGGCCTACTAATTTGTCCGTTGCTTTGTATGGTGTTACTTTTAACCTTATTTCATTATCCTCATTGATTGTCTTCTAGCTTTGTTTAAAATGTAATCAGCATCATGCATATATTTTATTTAATATTTTTGTATTATTTGTTTAAAATTTTTAAAATACATTTTGTTCGTCTTATTAATTTTAAAAGATTTTATATCTCTTTATAAATTTTTAAATTATAAATTTAATTAATATATTTTATTGATCTTAAAATTAAATATATTAGTGTGTTTTTAATATTTTTTAGATTTAATTTTCTTATAAGTAAATTATTTTTAATAATAAAATTTAAATTATGTATAATTGTTTAAAAACAAAAAAATTGATGATAGAATTATTTTTTAATATAAAAACTTAAATTATACATAATCTAGATGCTTTTTTATTTATATTGTAATGTACAAATAATATTTACATTTATTACATTTAGAGGTGTACGGGACTCCGAATTTCCGAATTAAATCGAATAACCAAATTGAACCGAATTGGAATTGAAAATCTCCAATGTGAATAGTTAAATCTTTGAATCGAACTGAATCAATTTTTTTAAACGGGATGGTACCAAAGATTTTATATTATTTGAATCGAAAACTGAAATGAACCATTTTGTAACTGTCTCATGTCGAAAAAATTGAATATAACCGTAGTTATACATGCATACACACACACACACACACATATATGTGTGTGTATGTGTATATGTGTGTATGTATGTATGTGTATATATATGTATGTATGTATTATTAGTTTTACTAATTAACTCACTCAATTAGTATATATTATTAATGATTGGATTATTTATTAATTACAAATTAGTAGTAAATCTTAAAAAATTCAATTTAATATTTAATGTTGTTGGATTAGGTTAGTCAAACCTAGCTCATAAGCCTCTTTTGATATTGACAATGGAGATTGATTAGTTCTAATGATTTGTTTAAGTGTTATTTTACAGTTGATAATTTTTTCATTAAAAATTGGATGAAAGTCAAAATCTGCATCTTTTAGAAGAACATCTAAATTCACGGTCAGTATCCCCTAATTCGCGACAATCACCTTGCAATAAAGATAGATGGAGTTAGACCAGAATAATTCGCGGACGAATTTGCAGCTGTAACTCTACCGAAGGGAGCTTGCTTGATTCATAGAGGAATTTGAGGTGGCATTCGCGTCCTATGTCACGACCGCGAATTTCATAGTAACAAACGAGGGAACCAAGTCTGCAACCACAACACGCCAAGTGACCAAGACAACTGTTGGAATATCAAAAATTGTGAGAGCGAAGCATTTGTCATGACTGCAATTCAAGAAAGTGTTGTCTCCTCACTAAATAGAAAAATTCGCAGTCTCAGTCATGTCTAAGAGAAAGTTCAATCATGATCACGACTTTTGAGTAGTTGGTTAAATACAATGACTATATTTTTAGGACAACCAATGAATGAAGGACACGTGGACTAGCCAACGGGGTTCTCTGCTGCAATTTTCGGCTCTTTAGTACAATTTGGAAAATCGCAAGCGATCATGACTTCTGTCTGACAAGCATTTAATGCAAAATCTTCCTAGCACAACTTAAAGATTTTTGGATAGTTTTTGAGTAATGTCTCTTTGGTGGATGTTGATTACAAATGCTCCACCAAACTGATGTAAATGCAAGAAAATTTCATTTATTGTAACTAAACTCTTGCAAACTTGCTACTCATTCTTCTTACTCTTTTTTGTGTTATTGATTGGTTGGTGTTAGCAATAAACATGTTTATAAGTAGGTTGAGAGTTGGCATAGCTTTTAAAACTCTTGTAAAAGGTTAAAGTGTGAACCTATCCAAAACACTTGTGAAAGGTTTTGTGTGTGCCTAAAAACACAAGGTGTAAAGGTTGTGTGTGAGCCATAAACCACAAATTGCATAAGTTAGGTGTGAGCTTGAAAACACTAATTTAGTTAAGTGGAATATCCAATTGTGAAGAATTGGGGAGTGGACGTAGGGTTTGTTAACACCCAAATCACTATAAACATCTTGTGTCTATTTTCTCTTCTCTTTCTTAACTCTTTAAACACCATAGCCTTCTTTTAAAATTTTTAATCTCCTACCAATTCAACCCCATTCTTGGTGCACTAGGCCAATAAGTTGTATCAGAGCCAAGTCTCACTTTAGAGCTTAATTGTGTGAGAAAAGATCATGGCAAAAGAAGGTATCTGCGCTCATCTCAAGCCATATTTCGATGGAGCAGACTATACTCATTAGAAGTATAAGATGGAAATCTACTTAGATAGTGATGTGGTAGACCTCTGGGACATTGTAGCAAATGAGTGAAAGCCACCTACTAAAGTGGTGGATGGAAGTGAGGAATTGATCCCTAAAGAGGAGTAGGTTGAAGCTCATAGGAGATCCAATGGCAGAAACAAAAGAGCTATGACAATCTTTCTAAGCTCTCTCTCAAAAGAAGAAATTAGAAGGATTCAACATTCTCTTATTATTCATGGAATTTGAAAGGCCTTAAAGAACTACCATGAAGGTACCACCTTGATGAAATCCAGCTGATTTGAAATGTACGTGATGGAACAGGACCTATTTGTGATGGAGGATGAAAGCATCACGAATATGACAAATAGGCTCTTTGCAATTGTCACAAACATGAAGAAGTTTGAGAGAATTCTCACCAATCATGAGGTAAATTCAAAAATCTTAAAATCTTTTCCTCTTAAAAAATTTAGTGTCAGGATTTGTAGTATCTAAGAGTCCAATCCGGAAGTAGAGAAGGTGTCAATTGATGTTCTAATAGGCAATCTCTTAACTTATGAGCTAGCTTCGAAGAATGATGAAGAAATAAAAAAGATAAGAGGTCAAGGAGATAAATAAGAAAAACTATAAATGAGGACCTTAGCTCTCAACTCTTCATTAAAGGAGAAGGAAGTTGAAGTGGCCTCAAGTGAAAAGGAAAGTGACAAAGAGGAGGAAGAGCTTGCAATGCTTTCTAGAAGAACAAAGGAGCTAATTAGAAGAAGAAAGAAAAGAAGAAGCTTCAAGAAAGCTACTCCAACTCTTAAAGAAAGATTTATGAATATGGCAAACAAGGCCATATCAAATATGACTGCCCCAAATTGAAGAAGACAAATAAAAGGAACAAAGAGAAAAGGAAAAACTTCAAAGCCACTTGGGATGATAGCTCAAGTAAAGAAGATGAAGAGATTGTAAACCTATGCTTTATGGCTTAAGAAGATTCATCAAATGAGGTAAGCTTTTCACCTCACTCTTATTCTGAATTTGATGAGTTAGATGATGTAGATAATGAGCTTTTGGAAGTTCTCACTTTGAAATGTGACAAATATAAGTCACAAATAAAATCTCACAAGAAGAAGTGTACCAAATTAGATGATGAGTTCAAATCCTTAAATAATCTTGTAAGTGAATTGAAGGCTTCTAATGAAGAACTCAAAAAGTCTATGAAAAGTCTATTCAAGTCATCTTCATCTCTAACTTCATTGAGAAAAGAGAATGACTATTTGAAGGAAGTCATTAAGTTTAGAAATTTTATTTCTAAGTTCCACAACTGAAATAAAGTTATGAACACACTTATTGTATCACAAAGACCTCCCTTAGTTAGGCATGGTTTAGGTTTTAATGGAGCATTCTCTTTTACACCTTCACTCATAACATTTATTGGAGCCTCAACACCTCAAACATCAAGTATTAAGGTGGTTGGAAAGAAAGTGCTCAAAGCACTAAATCAACATTGTCTAAGGGCAAAGGAAAGGTGCAACAAAACTCAGGGCCTATTTCTAGGAAGGCTAATCATGCATACATCTACAACAAAAAACTTGCTCACTCAATCAAACACAAAAAAATTTACTTCTATACCCATTCATTCATGTTCATGTTCACATACACATCATGTTGGTATGAGAAAACCCTCCACTCATACCAAGATAATGTATAGGAGAAAGACTTATAAGTCTAAACTCTAATGCCACTATTACATGAAGTTTGGTCACATAAACATATATTGTTATATTAGGAAGGCACACCTTAAGTTGGAGTATCCTTTTAAACCTAATCCCCTAGGACCCAAGTATGCTTGGGTACCAAAGCAAAAATGATTTACTTATATTGTGTAGGATCGTTTGACAACCACCAATGAAGCAAATGATTGACATGTGGATAGTGGTTGCTCAAAGCACATGATGGGCAACAAGATATTATTCATGGCCCTCAGAGAAAAGAAGAATGACAATGTCGCATTTGGAAACAAAGTCACGGGTAAGGTAATTGGCATTGAGACCATTGGTAAGAATGAATGTTCTCTTATTAATAATGTTTTACATGTGGATGGCTTACAACACAATTTGCTCAGTGCAAGTCAATTATGTAATAAAGGTAATAAAGTTACCTTTGACCCTAAATAATGTCCAGTTACCACTTTAGTAGATAAAAAGGTAGTTTTCAAGAGTGAAAGGAATGACAATACCTAACTAATTGACTTAGACGATTTGGTTAACCAATCCTTTAAGTGTTTTGTATCTCTTAGTAATAATGCTTGACTTTAGCATAAAAGACTTGGATATTCTAGTGTGGAGCTCTTACAAAGCTTATAAAAAAGGAAGCTAATGGAAGGTCTTCCAAAACTAAAGTTCTCAACAAACAAAGACATGTGGTCCTTGTTAAATGGCAAATCAACACCAATCTTCCTTCAAAGCAAAGAACATTGTATGTACATCTAGACCTCTTCAATTAATTCATATGGACTTAATAGGACCTACTAGGAGTGTTAATTTTGGTGAAAAACATTATGCATTTGTCCTAGTCGATGACTACTTTAGGTTTACTTGGGTTTCCTTTCAAGCTCATAAGCATGATACTTTTGATGCTTTTAAAAGTTTTGCAAAAAGGATTCAAAATGAAAAATGTTACTTCATTTCTTCTATAAGAAGTGACCATGGAAAAAAAATTTCAAAATGAATCTTTTAAATCTTATTGCTTAGAGAATGAGATTTTTCATAACTTTTCATCTCCTAGAACACCACAACAAAATGGTGTTGTAGAGAGGAAAAACAAAATACTAGTAGAGATGGCTAAAATTATGCCCAAGGAGTATTTATTGCTAAGTTACTTTAAGGCCGAAATTATTAATACTTCGTGTTATATTGCAAATCAAGTTTCAAAAGACCCATTCTTAATAAAATTTCTTATGAGCTATGGAATGGTAGAAAGTCTAAGTTATCATACCTAAGAGTATTTGGATGTAAGTGTTATATCTTGAATACTAAGGATAATCATGGGAAATTTTATTCAAAAACTAATGAAGGCATTTTCTTAGATTATTCCACCACTAGCAAAGCCTATGAGGTTTTTAAAAAGAGTTCAATGGTTGTTGAAGAGTCTATGAATATTGTGTTTGACGAATCTAATAAGTTTGATCTTGGAAAAGGTTCTTTTGTTGATGATCTTGTAGGTGATTTTGAGAAATTAGATTTGGAGCATACTACAAGAGAAATGGATGAGGATCATGATGGGAGCAAATCATCAAGAGAAGATAAAGAACCTTAACATCAACAAGTGGAATCACCAAACTAAAATCTTCCTAAGGATTGAAGATTTTCCAAGTATCACCCCAATGACTTAATCATTGGTGATACATCTAAGGGTGTAAGTATTAGATCTCAGCTCAATACTTTAGATAATAATCTTGCTTTTGTTTCTCAATTTAAGCCAAAATCTATTGATGAGGCTTTTGATGATAAGAGTTGGGTAATTATTGTGCAAGAGAAACTCAACTAATTTGAGAGAAATAATGTGTGAGAACTTGTTCCTAAGCCTAAGAAACACCCTATTGTAGGTTGTAAATGGGTGTTTAGGAATAAGTTAGATGAGCAAGGGGTCATCTAGAGAAATAAGGCTAGATTGGTTGCTAAGGGTTACAACCAAGAGGAAAAAATTGACTATGATGAAACTTATGCCACCGTAGCAAGATTAGAGGCCATTAGGATTCTTTTGGAATATGCATGTCACATGAATTTCAAACTATTTCAAATGGATGTCAAAAGTGCTTTCTTAAATGGTCTCATTGAGGAGGAAGTTTATGTTAAACATCCTCCTAGTTTTGAATCACATTTTTTTTAAATTATGTTTTTAAATTGAATAGAGTCTTATATGGTTTGAAACAAGCTCCAAGAGCTTGGTATGAAAGACTTAGTTCTATTTTTTTTTTTGCAAAATGATTTTGAAAAGGGGAAGGTTGACACAACTTTGTTTGTTAAAAGACATAATCATGATACACATATAGTGCAAATTTATGCTGATGATATAATTTTTTATGCCACTAATAAATCTCTTTGTACAGATTTTGCTAAATGTATGACTAGGAAATTTAAGATGAGCATGATAGGAGAGCTCAAGTTTTTCCTTGGTCTACAAATTAAGCAAACAAAGAAGGAATATTCATTAACCAAGCCAAATACACAAAGGACATTCTCAAAAAATTTGGCATGGAAGAATGTAAAGTAGCATAAATACCAGTGAGTGCTGCCATCAAGTTAGACAAAGACGAATCAAGTAAGTCAGTTGATGAGAAAAGATATCGAGGAATGATTGGTTCTTTACTCTATCTTACCGCCTCTAAACCTAATATAATGTTTAGTGAATGCATGTGCGCTAAGTTTCAATCTTGCCCTAAGGCATCTCATTTAAATGTTGTTAAAAGGATTTTCAAATATTTACATGACATATTGCATCTAGGCTTATGGTATCTTAGAGATTCTTCATTTAGCCTCATAGGTTATTCGAATGTGGATTATGCTGGTAGTCTTTTAGATAGAAAGAACACTTCTGGAACTTATCAATTCATAGGAGAATGTTTAGTGTCTTGGTTTAGTAAGAAGCAAGTTTTGATTGTCTTGTCCATCGATAAAGCTGAATATGTAGCTGTAGGTTGTTGTTACACCCAAATCCTTTAAATGAAACAACAATTAAAGGATTATGAATAAGTTGTTAATCACATTCCCATCAAATGTGACAATAATAATTTAATAAATCTTTTTAAGAATCTCATCTAACATTCTAGGAGCAAACATATAAACATTAAACATCATTTTCTTAGAGATCATGCCTAAAATGGTGATGTTGTGTTAGAATTTATAGACACTAATTATCAACTTGCGGACATTTTCACAGAATCTCTCAATGAAAAAAGGACAAACTTCATTAAGAGAGAGTTGAGAATGCTAGATGAAAGCTCCCTGAAGTGAAAAATTGATCTTTTAGAATGCTCTTAGTGTGATGCATTAATCATACTTGATTGATTGTTATGTGTATGTTGTATGTGATATTCATTTCTATGGATTTCTTAATTTTATGTGCAATTGTACCTCTTTATGCCAATTTGCATGAATTAGGCATCAATATATTAAATGGATCACAACTTAGAAAGTCAAGTTTTATCCTTTCATAGTTATCTTTTCTGCCTTGTAATTTGTGATCATTACTCTTTGATTCATGTTCGTGAATTACAGGTACTCATCATTTAGCTGTTAATCATCAATTCACGATCGCGACTTTCTTTTTCCACTGCAAATTTATTCAAATTTTAAATGTTTTAACCATTGAACGTGCAGTTTCTTTAGAATTTTCTATCCATTACTCAAATATTTCATAATTAGTGATCACGACTTGTAGGTCGCAGTCACAAATTTGAGTAACTGCTTGCATTTAACTGATTTGATTGCTAACCATTTACATCCCCTCATTAAATGACTTTCTTACCATTTATGGTCGTTTTCACACCCAAACATGACCCCAAGACTTCCCTGGCCAATTACATTCATACCCTATCCTTTTGGCTACTTCACTGTATCATCATGTATTTTCATTAATGCAAAAGGGGATGATAACGAGAAAGTATCCCAAAAGGATCTTACTTTTCTCTTCTGTCTCACTAAAAATGAACCAATGCAAACTGGTCATTATCTTGTGAATCAATTGATCTACATAAGCACAAAACCTAAGAGTCAGTTTCTTCTTCCCTCTCATGTCACTGTTATTTACCGTTACGTCAGTGCTCTTAAGGAGGAAAATAAAAAATTCCTCACTAAAAAGCTTCTCCCTTCACAAAATTTTCTAGACCTGCCCTACCTCATCAATGCCAAAGTCATTCATCCTGATTCTGATACATACATAATGGGTGCTTTTAGGCCAAAAAAACTAGAGACCTCTCAAGCCTCCAAAAGAAAAAGGCTAGTCATTCAAAAGGGAGCACAACTTGTTCCACCTCCCCAACCTAAACCAAAAGCCAAAATCACTCTTGCTTCCATCAACAAAAAGTTTAACAAAATGATGAGAATGATTAAGAGACAATTTCTCCTCTTCTCTCATCTACATAATGATGTGGTGGACCTTTAGGAGAAAATAGGTGCTACTCCCTACCATCTTCTAGATTTTGAAGATTGAGAGGACACACCAGAAAAGGAGGATGACCAAGGGGTTGAGGAGGGTGATGAGACTCAAAGTGGAGGGGCAAAAGAAGACTTTGATGGATCTGGAGATGACGATAGTTCTCCCATCTTCTAGATTGTTTTTAGGATTTCTTCTTATGTTGTTTCTTTTATAATCTTGATGTAAAACTATTGATCCCACAGTTTATTAAATAAACAAAAGTTTTTGTTTTGCAATTCATTGCCTTATATTATGTTATTGCAATTTTATGTTATAAATGGTTTTATATACTTATTTGCTTTTTACGTTTACTCTATCTCAATTTATGCATTTCACTCTTTAAAATTCACCCTTTTTTTTATCTTGCCAAAAGGGGAGAGAATAGCATTAGGAAATAATGAGCAGTGTGTAAAGCATAAGTTGAGGGGGAGTAATAGCTATAGGAACTTTACTTTTTCAAACTTAGAATTCTTTGATTATTTGTTCACTAACTTAGAATTCTTCGGTTATTCTTTGATTAATTGATCATTGACTATCCCAACTTCGCAACCCATGCATTTGATTTTTCTTTAAGATCAATCTAACTTGTCAAAATCAAAAAAAGGGAGATTGTTGGACTAGGTTGGTCAAACCTATGTCATAAGCCTTTTTTGATCTTGACAATAGAGATTGATTAGTTTTAATGATTTGTTTAAGTGTTGTTTTACAATTTATAAGGTTTTTTTTTCATTGGAAGTCAAAATCTTCATCTTTTAGAATAACATCCAAATTCGGGGTCTGTATCCCCTAATTCGCGACCGCGACCTTGCAATAAAGATAGATAGAGCTAGGCCATAAGAATTCGCAGACAAATTCGCAACCGCGACTCTGTTAAAGGGAGCTTGCTTGATTCACAAAGGAATTCACGGTAGAATTTGCATCCTATGTCACAATTGTGAATTTCATAGTAACAAATGAGGGAATCAAGTCTGCAACCACAACACGCCAAGTGTCCAAAGCAACAGTTGGAATATCAAAATCGCAAGGGCGAAGCATTTGTAGTAACCGCGACTTAAGAAAGTGTTGTCTCCTCACAAAACAGAAGAATTTGGAGGTCTCAATTCGTCCAAGAGAAAGTTCAATCGTGATCGTGACTTTTGAGTAGTTGGTTAAACACAACGACTATATTTTTAGGACAACCAATGCATGAAGGACATGTGGACTAGTCGTTAGACACAAAACGTGGTTTTCTATCACGTTTTTCGGCTCCTCAGTGTAATTTGAAAAATCGCGACAGCGAAATGCCAGTAGCGACGGCGACTTCTGCCTGACAAACATTTAATGCAAAATTTGTCTACCATAACTTGGAGATTTTTGGATAGTTTTTGAGTAATGTCTCTTCAATGGATGTTGGCTATAAATACTCCACCAAACTTATGTAAATGAAAGAGAATTTCATTTATTATAACCAAACTCTTGCAAATTTGCTACTCATTCTTCTTACTCTTCTTTATGTGTTATTGATTGTTTGGTGTTAGTAATAAATATCTCTGTAAGTAAGTTGAGAGTTAGCATAACTTCTAAAACCCTTATAAGAGGTTGAAGTGTGAGTCTATCCAAAACACTTGTGAGAGGTTTTGTATGAACCGAAAAACTCAAGTTGTAAAGGTTGTGTATGAGCCATAAAACACAAATTGTATAAGTTAGGTGTGAGCTTAAAAACACTAGTTTAGTTGTTGTGAAGAATTAAGAAGTGGACGTAGGGTTTGTTAACACCCGAACCACTACAAGCGTCTTGTTTTTATTTTCTCTTCTCCTTTTTAACTCTCTAAACACTTTAGCCTTCTTTTAAAATTTTTAATCTCTCACCAATTCAACCCTCCTTCTTGGTGCACTAGACCAACAAATGTGTAAGTTATTAATTATAATTTATTAAATTATCACTTATTTGTTTTAGTTCTTGAATGATTAAAAGTGAAAAATATATAATTTATTTTATTTTGATTCATGAAGCTAAAAAAAATATAAAGTTTAATTTTTAATAAATTGAAACAACTGAATACTAGATCCGTTACTGAATTAAATTGAATCGTCTTGAATTTACAATGAACCGAACTAGATCGAAAATTCGGGACAGTACTAATTCTCTATTTGTAAAATTTTTGACATTTGGATCAAATTTCGGAGATTTTCAAATCCCCAGATTGAACCGAACCATACACACTTCTAGTTACATCTACGCAAGAAAAAAAGACACGATTGTTTATAGTAAAAATTAAATGATAAAAATTTTTTCAATATATTGAAATTTTTTTTCTTTTAAAATTTAGATAGATAAATAATTAATTTTTTTCTATAAAAATATAGTATACACATAAAAAAATCATCATTAGAAATAATAAGTATTTAATTAATATGAATACTTAATTAAGAATGGTTAATTAATAAGTATGAAATAATTAAAAATTATTTAATATCTAAGATATAAACAAAAAAAATTTAAAAAAGTGAAATATATTATTTTCTGGTTATAAATTTATAAATACTTTATTTACTATACATAAAAGATTTACGCATTTCCTCATTAGATTACAAACTCAATAGTTAAGCTTTAGCTTAGTAGTGAAAAATTCATATATTCAAATTCGGTAGTTGGTGGCCTCAAAAAGAAAACAGTTTATGTAACATGCCAATAATTTGTTGAGAGGTCATGGCCTAGTAGGTGCTTATAGAGACAAAGCCCAAGCCCAATAAGTATATGGTCCTTTTATTTTCTTTTTCAAACCCTTTGGAACTCAACTAGGAAGATCAGTTTAGTAGTTTGTCCATTGAAAGGGAGAGCCGAGTGTTCTATGCCGCCAGAAAGAGATTAAAAGAGTGGAGTGTAAACAGAGTTTAGTAATTAATTTTATTTATACTTTTTTAAATATTACTAGAAGTTAATATTTATATTCGCTAATTTTCAAATTTCTATTTTTTAATTCTAAATTGAGAATTAAAAAATGAATTGAACAAATTTTAATTAATTAGTTTACATCTAATAATCTCTTGTTTTCTTTCCCTCAAAATGAAAAAAATCTTATTTTCTGAAATTTTTTTTATTATTTCATACATTTCAATCATTTCCATTAATTTTTCTTCTATCATAATTCCAACACAATTTAAATTTACGTCAAAACCTTAAAAATAACTGGTTGTATGGTTCATGAAATTGCTTAACTAAGCCATAATATTAGTAAACAACACTATCTTTGATACATATGATAGAAGTTTGACTTAACAATCTCAAAGGATTAGCTAACCCATAAGGCTTATCTAAAATCAAGTCTTCCCATGTCTTTAGTAAGCCATATCTAGTGAAATTACTAATCCATAATTAATACAATTTTAATCCCTCAAATAGCCTTGATTTTGCATTTTATTTTTCTAAAATGGCCTTAATTTTTTAATTCATTTCTCAATCATATATGTTTATACCGTTGTTCACCCTAATAACTCTCCCTCTCATTAAAAAAAAACAAAGAAAATTGGTTTTTGCATGGTCACAAAAAAAGCAACAAATCTTAAAAAAAAAACCTAAACTTTTTTTTTAATAATTTCTTAGAAAGCTATACATCAAATTACTGTAAAAAAATAAATTTTAGTTTACAATGAATCAATGAGCACTAATTATTATTTTGAGAAAAATATAAAAAATAATCAGCAAAATTTACCAAAAAATTTAATGGTAAAAAATTTTGGTTCAACAATACAAACCCTAACCCCAAAGATTTGAAATATTTCAAGGTCATTTAATAAAATAAAGCATTTGATAGTAATTAACACAAAAAAAGATAATATTATAAAATTAATTACTTCTTGAAAGAAAAAAAATGGTAGTTAAAGTGAAAGATTGGTGTAGACTTGATAAAAAGATAAGAAGACATTTTGAGAAAAAGAAAAGGAGAAAATTAGGAAATACAAATTTTATATATAGGGTAAAAGGTATTTAAGTAATTTGATTAGTTTAATAATTTATTTATCTGGTTAAACAATTCTAGCAAATGCAAGATTATAAAAACAAGATTAGTTAATACTATGGATTAATATATTTATACCAACCAAAATTTAACAAAATTTAAGTCTAATATTAAGATTAATCTTGGGGATCATTAATCCATGAACCAAACGAGCTATGAGATTCCAAAAAGATTAAGATGTCTTACATTTTTTAGAATTTTATTTTCTAAATTGATTTATTTACTTGTAAAATATAATATTATTATATATGTCACAAATTATAAAAATTTAACTAATATTTGAATTTTTTAGTGTTAAAATATATCAAATAAAACTACTGAAATCCTAAATTATATATATTTGAAATAAAATTTCATTTTTGGATATAGCCAAGAATACTATTAACGTTGTTTTGTAATGAATTTATTGCACGGCGGAAAAGCGGGTTAAAAATGAGTTCAAGATATAGTTCTTTATTAGTCCACAACAATACAAAAAAATTAAGAAAAAACACCTCTAAATCTTGATAAAATTACTAAAAAGCGACTAATAATTTCCATAATCCAAATATATTCTCTAGTTTTTTTGGCCTTGTCTCTTGTTATATATCACCTATAATTATATTCTCTATTTTTGAAGGGAGGAGATATTTATTTTCCTTCTTTATTAACCGTTTAAAGGGCCTTTTCACATGAGGCCGGGAGCACCAACCTGCGGCAATTGCCCTTTATTATTATTATTAACCAAGTAGGTACGTTGAATTAATTTATCTGAATTAATTTATCCTACCCTTTTATGCGATTTTTTCTTGTTTTCCTCCATCTGTGATCGAGCTTGTCTTCGAATCTATTGGTCTTAGAAGTCTGAACTCTCAATTTCTGCTATGAGCTTCATGATATATTATAATTTCAGCCAAATTCTAGCTGAAGTTATCAGAATTTGACAATTTTATTTAGTAGGAAATAATTTTGTTTGATATATTTAGATATTCTTATTTAATCATAAAGAAAGTAATAATTTCAATTTTTTATGATTGCAATTAATAAAACTATTAAAATCTTAATAAAAAGTAAGTGATCACAAAGATGAAAAAATTAGTTTGTTATGATTGCAATGAAATTTGGCTATATAAATTACCCACCAATCTGCCAAAGGCTTCCTAAAGCAATAAGGACAAAAGCATATAGATCTCTCACAAGCTAATTAGGAGACTAGCACCCGACAACACCTGAAGCTTTTTCTCACATAAATGATTGTGTAAAACAGCCTTAATTGGGATTTAATCTCAGAAGAGTTATCCCTTGTATAAATGTCATTTAGATCCAAATAAACTTCCTAATATGAGAAAATTAATTACACATTTAATTGCCTGAGTAAATGAATAGGAAAGAATTGAAAATAATTAATGTACTAAAACCGAGTATTTATCCCGTAGTTGTTGGCAAAGCAAATACTAGCTTATCAGATGTACTAAATAAATACTCGACAAAGATTGAGAATGGAAAGAACAAGACAAAGACTAAACATTGGAATAGTGCCAAAGATTCTCTGTAAGAAACCAAAAAGACATTTGGATTTATGGATATTTCCACAGACGTCTGATGCAATTTGAGATTATGCATATATATATATATATATATATATATATATATATATATATATATATATATATATATATATATATATATATATATATATATATATATAT
>CATIWR010474036.1:0-10887 GCA_949677035.1 Omphalea diandra | reverse complement strand
ACAAACACTACATATATGTTCAAGTGTCCCAAATGCAATGGTGCAAGTGTCATTGTTGTGCTTCTATAATTCACATGTCTAAATGATTTTTTTATCCAATGCATATATTCAAATATAATGAAATTAAAATGCATATGATTTAGATTGAGGATGTTATAGGTTGTCCTTGAGCTTGGAAAAGAGAACTTGAGCCTGGAAAAGGGAAGGTTCTTCCTTAGCTTGTAAATGGGAAAGTTTGTTTTAAAGCATGTAAAAAGAATAGAAAGGCCTAAGTGAAAGCTTGGGGAGTGGAGTAGATACATTGGCAAACCACTATAATATCTCTATGTTGAATTGTTTTTATTGTTTCTACTAAGTTTGTTTTTTTTTTATTTACAACCCAATTGCCCCCTCTTAGGTTGCCTCATCTCTGTCCATGCCAATATAAACCTCTTTCTTGGGCTTCCTCAATGTGTTGAGATCCTAACATTTAATACTCTTATGATTATAAATATATCAAAATGAGTTTGCATGTTTGATGTGCAACAATGACCATGTTCCATGCAAAAAGATTAATTACTCATGTTTACTATTCTTATATGGTAGCTTGACATTGCTATTCTAGATATATTTATTCAAATGAGTTTATTATTTTTCCTACATAAAATGGACATACAATGATACAACATAGTAAAAAAATTTAGGTCAATATAAGGCCTACAAATAATATGGTGAATTTTTTAATTTTGCAATTTTCGTATATGACCAATGTGACGTCTCAATTTCTAATCATTTTTAAAGCATGTGCATTAACTCATTCATAAAACATGTAGTATTAAAGTTGCACAACATTATTAAAGTTCTCTCAACCATCCCATTATCATTAAAACATATTTCTTTAATTGTTTTGAACATTATGTATCTTGTATCACAACATAGTAATTATTTACAACAAAACATATATGCCTAAACAAACCAAAATACTAATAGATTGCACACTGGTCCAACCTCTATTAGACTACTAGATAACAACATCAAAATGCAGACTGGATGCAGTCTCTAGTCTACTCTTCCTGAAAGAAAATTTAATGTAAAGGAGTAAGTTCAAAATACTCAGTAAATAAACATATAATGATACTTCCATCATAAGCAACATAACATTTAAATATAAATAACCGACCATCTCACCCATGCATGAAATAAAGAGTTTTTAATCTTTAATGCTACACAGACTATCAAATGTTTTTACCATATGAATTGTTATATTTTGTTGCCACACAGGCTATAGGATATCATTGCCACAAAGACTATAAAATATCATTGTTGCAATAGCTATCCAATGTTATTGTCATATATTATTGCGACACAGGCTATGAAATGTTATTGCCACACTGGCTATCAAATGTTATTGACACACAGGCTATAAATATCATTGCCATACGGGCTATCATATGTTTTTGCCACACAAACTACAAAATATCTACACATAGGCTTTTATATGTCATCTCCATGTAGACTATAAAAATGTTATTGCTTGTTCAAACAATATCAAATAATAATTTTTCAATAATTTATTTATGGATCAAACAAAATTTTGGCAATGTAATGACTAATAATGACGCCCATCAACCTTGGCAAATAGTATCACAATATACTTTCATTATGAAGCCATAATTTGTCAACATCTCATAAAAATAAATAATTCAAAATTTTAACAATCCTTTAATTCAAGTATTCATCAACATCATCTCATTAAACAAGATTTCAATCCATAGAATTTAAGTTCATATTATTTAACCAATCACTTGTTTAAGTACCATTAGCTATTTACTTACCTCCTCCTTCATGCTATTTAGTTATGGATCGTCCCAGCTTATTCTTGATATTATCTTCAATGTTTCAAAGATCAATTTCAATACACCAAATCAATACATGATGATAAAACAAGATTTTCATGTTATTATACATATATGCTTTAGTAAAATATCATGACCTTGGTAGGATGTTTCTATATTTACTTTTGCCTCAAAAATCCAAGTGACCTAATTATTTTTTTAATTAAACTACACATATATGGGTACAACATATCCCAAATTTAGTCCAAAAAAATATACTACAAAATTTATGGTGAATTTTATAAATTTGTCGTATTTGGGTGCAATTATACATTAAACAGTCCCATAAACTTACCCATATCTCAATACATAGAAGTCGAATTGAAAATGGACTTAAATCAAATTATTTAGCATATAAATGAACATTTTTCATGTTTCACACATTATCTAATTCAACATATAAGGTCCTCAAACTAAAGATTCAATCTCAAACATCACAGACATGAACAAGTTTAGGATTAGCCTCGATCAAGGAGCCATATTTCTTAACACACAAAATATTAAGTAAAATTGATTTACATGAATTTAGATAACATCTAAGGATACAAATTAGAAGTTTTAAACTTCACTTAATTCCTACTCTAAGCCCATGAAATTCATGGAAAATAGAACCAATAACTAAATAGGTTTTAACATGAATCAGTCACAATAAAGGGGTAATATCTCTCCACACATAAATTATTTGGAAAAAATGTTTTACATATATTTAGATGAGACATAACCATAGATTTTCACTTTGCCTCATTCATATTCTATGGTTATGAAATCTTGGGTGCATCAGTATGCCTTAGAAACATAATTAAAGGAATTCTGTTCATATCCAGTATCAACAACTTCTCTCACCCATGAATCCTAACTACAATTTCTTTATAACTCCCACTAATTGTTCATGATTAATATACAATAGAGGAGAAATTTCATGGGAAAATATATATGAAATTTTATAACTTTCTCCAAACCAAGAAAACCTCAAGATTTTTTCTTATTTAACTAATACTTCTTCCTATTTCTCCTTCTTCTTTTTCTTCTTCCTTCTCTTCTTCATTTCTTTTTTTTTTCTTCCTTTCTTTTTCTTCACTCTCCTTCTTCTGTTGTATTTTTTTTTCCTTTTTTCCCCTCTAATATGATCTGAAAAGGAGCGACTTTAATTTGTTTACCTATTCTAATAAGACAAAATCATGGTTACTTGTTCATATTGGTTAAAAGTTTAAATTTTTTCTTTTAGTCCATTTTTTTCATTCTTTTATCACTTTTATTGAACCACTAATCCCTATATGCTCCTTTATAGTTTTAATAAGTTCCAAATCACCTTTATTTAAGATATTCTAATATGCACACAACATATGATAATTTGTCATCCAACTATGCAAACATCATATTCATATTCAAATACCTCAAATGCTACAATGTAAGTATTCATGCTTAAGTCATATGATGTATATATGCAAATATATCATAATTAAAAGGCAAAAGAATTGGGTTAAGGATGTTACAACCATAGTTTGATCAAGTCTTACAATCTTAGCCATATTAACACATAAAGGAACATTTTTTTTTATGTCTTACACTTTGTCCAATTCAATTTATAAGGTCATCAAAATAAATGATCAATCTTGAGGTGAGCAAGTTTTATCTGGTTTAGAATTAGTCATAATGAATGAGCAATATTTCATTACCTGTGAAATATTTTGCAAATCTATGTTATAGAAATCTAGATGAGACATAACTCTATAATTGTCTTGTTTTTCACTTTAGCTAATTCCCATTCTATGGACATCAAATTTTGGTCAAATAGAATAAATAGGTTTAGCAGGTTTCATGAAGTTAAAGGTTAGTCATAATTAAAAACCAATATCTATTCCCACACAACAAACTAAGCAAAACTATTTTATAACAATTTAGAGGGGATATAAATCTACAACTTTTATGTTTTACACTTTGTTTAAATCAACACATAAGGTCATCAAAATATATGAACAATGCCAAATTGAAGAGGTTTTACCAAGTTATGAACTAGTCTAAATCAAGGAGCCATAGCTCATCACACATACCATATTAAGCAAAAAATTTTAACATGCATTTAGATAAGGAATAAATCTATAATTTCATGTTTCACACTTTTCCTAGTTCCTCTTATAGTGCTATCAAATCATGGGTGCAACATTATGCTCTAATAATAATACCAATATAACTAGCTCTTGTATCTCTTATGTTTATAACAACTACCATGCATGGACTCTAGCTATAATTACTCTATAATTCTTACTAACTATGTATGTTCAACATGTTATGTGGAGGAATTCATATGGGAAGAAGATAAAATCACTTACTCTTCTGTCAAAACTAGAAAGGCTTATGATTTGATCCTAACTAGTTTACTTCTACTTCTTCTTTTTCTTCTTATTTGTCTTTATTTTCTTCTTCTTCTCCATTTATTTGTTTGTTTCTTTCTTAGCTCTCTCTTTCTTTTATTGCCCTTCACTTTTTTTTCCTCTCTTATCAATTCCTAATGGAAGAGAAATTCAAATTATATACTGTCATGACACAAATTTTGGATCGTGCTAATGCTAGGGAATAGGAAGGCTTAAGGCTCTAGATCTTGTAGTGAGCCTAATTACTCATTTGTAATTTCTCTATTACTATGAATCTACAATTTATATTGATTGGCCCATAAACATTTCCCACTTTTATTTGCCCCATTTAGATTCTTAGGATACTACAAATGGGAGATTAGGATTCAAGCTAAGCCTAATCTCAAACATTTCATAAGAACAATTTATTATATTATATTATAGCCATTTAATTCATTTCTTATCATGTCAAGGGTGAGGAAGTCTAGACTTACCATCTGAATCATTTTTATTATTTTCTTTGCTTGCCTTCATTATATACATCATTAAACATAAAACTCTACCATTTACACAATATTAGAATCAAGGGTCCACTTAAAGTCACTTTAGCTATAACATTTTTTTCATTATTATATGCATTCAATACTTATCTTACATAGGACATAAATCTTAGTATGCCTCAACATCATTTCCATTAACCATGCATCATAACCATTTTACATTTCATTAACCTTAGACATATACATATCACAATATTCATAACATTTTACAAAGATTAGTAAGAACACAAGATATACTAAATATTTTCTTAATAGATTTATAACTCTTCGAATTATACATATACATCATTACCATAGGCAACTACAAAGAAACAATGTAGTGCCTTGACAATATATGTGATACATAACTTAAAATTTTCATTTATAACCTTTAACATTTAGCCATCAATCATTATATTAATCCTACGTTTAACTTGTAAAATAATATGTGTATACGGGGTAAGCTCCTTGTGGGAAACTCAGTGAGGAATTTATATTTTCCATATGCATGCTTACATAGCTTTACATGAATGCATCTCTAGCTACATGGCACATTATCTATATATATATATTTACATAGTAAAACATTACATATATGAGTAGTCAAGTCCAGGGGAATCCTTATTTGGTTTACTTTATCTTTCTTACATAAGGAATTATAGTCATGTGCTCTCAAGGGAGTTGCCTCACTAGCCGTATCTTTCACTTATCTTTTACACCTGAGAGTTTCCTCACCAATCGTGTCATGCATGCACAACGTTACATTGATTTCATATAGGTTATTATCCTTATAAAATAGCTATGACTCTTTGGATTCCCATTTCTTTCCTGAACTAGCCTCACAACACATGCATTTAAACATAGCATTTATATCATGTCATCTCATTTCATTTATAAAAATGCATATAACTTTTCTTAGGATATATCTTGGCCTATTATAACCTATACATTTAAACTCATGTTGCAAATATGTAATGGACAATAAAAAGTAACTAAAATCCCTTACCTTTCATTATAGTCTTAGCTCTTCCTTGCTTTGGTTTTGATATTTTTTTTATCTTTTTACCTTAGCCTTACTTATTTTTAGTTTTATTCTTCCTCGATCTTAATCATCTCACCCACACACATGCCTAAGCATAGACATCCATTATATTATTACTTAAACATCTAAAATATGTAGAGTTACTCAAACTATCCATAGAGCACATTACATATAGCTTAATAGTGCAAAACCCTTATAGGGACAATGAAGTCCTAAACATCAATTAAACAAGTAAACAAAACTTTGATGAACTTTAACTTATAACATAACTATCATCCTTCGTACTTAGCTCATTATCACCATTATCCTTTCATCTCATTCAAAATATCAAAATTAACATCACAATTAAATCATGTCAAAATCCATAATTTTAATCCGTAACTTATTTCATGATTATCTATTTGTACTTCTAAATTTATCAACTTATTCATTTCTCATCATAACCATCCATATACTAATTAAGACATTCAAGTATTATGCTACCCCCACCAAGTGAAGAACATCTCCTTCATTCTCATATAACACTTATTATTAGGTTTAAAGTATCAAACAATATCAAGAAACTTAATTTAACATCAATTCTCTTCATAAACAGAATTCATTTGCATAAGGACTTCATAAAGCCTTTTAAGACATCAATATTTCCTCTATTTTAACCAAGGTAGAAAACACCATTCAAGCTTTAATTCCCATATTAAACATAAATAAGGATGATAATTTACATTTAATAAGTAAATAATCATCATGAATTCATGCAATCAATCCATATACATCAACACCTTTCAAAGCTCCAATTATGTACTACATTAATATTGCCCTTAGTTTAAACAAAATGTAAAACACTAATTAAAACCAAGGTGTAAAACACTAATTAGGCTTAATTATCTTTTTAAAAATGAATATAAGAACACTAATTAACATTTAGTTAACCATTAATCACTAAGAATTAAAGGAAACAACTTATACACTTCATGCACTTTTATGACTCCTTTTGAAGACAACATCACTTTTTATGTCAAACTAGAGACAATCTTCATCCCTTCCATCACTATTGAGCTTAAAAACACCATAAACACACTTATTCAAACATAGACCAAATATACAAGAAATATGGAAGATTATAACTTACTTGAAATAAAGAGGAAAAAGTCACCAACTAAGCTTGAAAGATGGAAGAAGATGGATGAGCAAACTTGATTCTCCTAACATGATTTGGTAACTATGGATGAAGAAGAGGTTTTGGTAAGTTTGAACTACTAAAAATTGATGAAAATGGGCCTAGATTTGTGTTTAAGAAGAAGATAAAAAGAAGGAGGTGTAAAATGACTAAAATGTCCAAATGGAGTATTTTAGAAAAAAGCCCACAAAAAATGTTACTTCCAACTGATAAACTTATTCTTTCACTTTTTTGTCTTTTTCCTTAATACACTTAAAACAACATTTTTAGGAATGAAGAATAATAGAAAATGAAGTTAGATTCGTGTTTAGGTGGAAAATAAAGATGAAAGGGTGTGAAAAGTCCAAAATGCCTAAATAGAGCATTCAAACCTTTTGAAAGCTTTACTTCCAACATTTTGTTCCTTTCTTCAACACACTTCAAATACAAACTATACACATATAAAATAAATCTTGAATACGTCATTACCATGTCATTTGAATGTATATTATGCACATAAATTAGGCTAAACACTAAGTAAACATAGGCAATAATATTATGACAATGTAACTATGCAACTATCCAAGTTTTTATTACTTCCTTCAAGACACTTCAAATACCAAATTTAGGCATCTAAAATACATAAAAAAAACACTTCATTAATATGTCATTCACCATATATGAAGCAAAATTACATACCTTAGTAACCATCGAAAATCATGCACCTAACTTAGCTTATACCTTAGCTTTTGTCGTCCTTCTTCATTTCTTTTAATATATCCTTTAATGTAAGTTCATTCTATATAAAATATTGAAATATTATTTATTATTAAACCTATAATTCTATCATTCATTCATGTTCATTAATTTTCATGTCTTACATATGCTTACTTACATATCTTATCATACACTTTTTGAGTATTGTGCGAGTCTACACTTGAATAAATGAAAATTTTCTTGTGACTCTATCCTTTTATAGATCAATAGAGCAAATCGAGAGGACGAGAGTCTTTACATTGGTAATAACCTCAAGGTATGGCACGTGTTGGATCAATGGAGGATTCTTTAAGGCTTATGCAAGTTTAAAGTCCTTATGTTGAAAATAGTTGGGGGCCAAAGGTGGGACAATACATTGGTATTATCCCTAAGGGATGTGGAGCCACCACTGGACATTAGTCGGGACAAGACTTTAGCAAGGAAAAATATGAACCTAAGTTAAGTCAATTAGAAGGCGTATTTTGTCTTCACCTTATTAGAGATTGGGTTTGTTAGACTAGGGTGGTTAACCCTAAGTCTTGGACCTCTTTTGATATTGATAAAGGGGATTGATCAATTCTAATGTTTCAAATTAAGTATTGTTTCATAGTTTTTAGTTAATCTTTACATTAGAAGTTAGATGAAGTTAAAAAATCTCCAAAAGTAAACTAGTGCCTTCTAATTCGCGACCGCAACTTAATAAATCGCGATCGCGAATTAGACCAAGGCAGGTTGACAAAATGGATAGACGTATTCATGGGCCACTTCTCTGTCATGACCAATTCAAAGAAAGGAAAGTCGGAGTCATAGACAAATTCGCAATGTAAGTCATGCCTCAGCCACGACCACAAATTTTGAAGTAACTCAAGAAGGAATCAAGTCCATAATCACAGCTTGAAAAGTGTCCTAGATAACCGTTGGAAGTCAAAAATTGTGATGGGGACTTGTTGGTAGCGATCGCGAACCCAACAGAATAAGAGGAATACTTTTGGCAGATGAATTCGTGTCCTCAATCGTGGCATGTACATGAAAAATTGCGACTGCTATTTTTGAGAGTAGGTGAAAGGCAACGATTATATTTTCCTAGTGAACTAATGAGAAGCTGCCATGTGGACTAGTCGTTAGACACAAATGGGTTTTTCGGTATGGAATTTGGATTTCACGATGGCTAACGAGTAGTAGCGACCGCAAATTAAGACTGTTAAGTATTTAATGCAAAAATCTGTCTAGTATACTTTGATGATTTTGTACCAGTTTTATTGCAACGTTTCTTTAGTGGGTAATGGCTATAAATACCTCACCAAATAGATGCAAATGCAAGAGAATTGACAACTTTGTAACCAAACTCTTGCAATTTTGCTACTCAATCTTTTTTAGTCTTTAAGTCACTGTTGGGTGTGAACATAAACACCATTCGTAATAGGTTATAGTGTGAGTCTATCAAAACACTAAGAGAGGTTGTTTTGTGAGCCTGTTAAAACACAAGTGTAAAGGTTATTGTGTGAGCCTCAAAGCACAATAGTATAGGTTATTGTGTGAGCCTTCAAAACACGTGTAAAAGTTTGGTGTAAGCTTGAAAACACTTTTGAAAGATAGTGGAACACCTAACTTATAAGAATTGGGGAGTGGATGTAGGGTCGTTTATACCCGAACCACTATAAATTGTGTGTTTCTTTCCTACTCATTTCTCTTTTCCCTTTCCTATTTTAATTTTTATACATTAATTCAACACCCCCTTCTTGGTGCCTAAGGCCAACAAATGGTATCAGTGCCAAGCTTCATAATCAAACCTTCATTAGGTGAACAAAGATCATGGCACAAGAGGGAATCCACTCACAACTCAAGCCTCACTTTAATGGAACAGACTATACTTATTAGAAGTATAGGATGAAGATCTATCTTGACATAGATGTGGTGGACCTTTGGGATGTCGTCATTAAGGAATGGAAGCCACCCGCTAGAGTTGTGGATGGTAATAAAGAATTAATCCCAAGGGAAGAATGGGTTGCAGCTCACTGGAGATTAAATGGCAAGAACAAGATAGCAATGGCCATTCTTCTAAGCTCACTCTGTAGAGAAGAGATTGAAGAGTGCAACATTATCAAATAGCACATGCCATTTGAAAGACTCTAGAGAACTATCATGAAGGCACAACTCTAGTCAAATCAAGCCTTTTGGAGATGTATGTCACTGAAT
This sequence comes from Omphalea diandra, assembly GCA_949677035.1. Classification (NCBI taxonomy): domain Eukaryota; kingdom Viridiplantae; phylum Streptophyta; class Magnoliopsida; order Malpighiales; family Euphorbiaceae; genus Omphalea; species Omphalea diandra. Next base: position 973 of record CATIWR010474036.1, on the reverse strand, counting down.
AGGAACTCTTCATGATGAAGGACAATGAGAGCATCACAAAAATGACAAGGAAGAAGAAGAGCTAGCAATGCTTTCTAAAAGGACAAAGGAGTTGATTAAGAGAAGGAAAGAAAGAAAAGGCTTCAAGAAGACAACTCCTAATCTAAGAGAGAAATCCAACTATGTCACTTGTTATGAATGTGTCAAGCAAGGCCACATCAAATTTGAGTGTCCCAAATTAAAGAAGAATAAGAGATGGGACAAGGAGAAGAAGAAGAGTTTTTCAGCCACTTGGCATGAAAGCTCAAGTGAAGAGGAGGGAAAAGGAAAGGTTGCCAACATATGTTTCATGGCACAAGAAGATTTTACAAATTAGGGGAATGTGGCAACCACCAAATCAAGCAATTGGCATGTGGATAGTGGATGTTCCAAGCACATGACTGGAAATAGGAAGCTATTCACAGCATTGAAAGAAAAGAAGGTTGAGATGTCACATTTGGTAACAATGCCAAGGGTAAGGTAATTGGCATTAGAACCATTGGTAAGGATGGATGTTCTTTAATTGATGATGTTCTTTTAGTTAGTAACTTACAACATAATTTGTTGAGTGTAAGTCAATTGTGTGACAAAGGTAATAAAGTCACCTTTGATCCTAGAGAATGCCGAGTCAACACTTTAGTGGATGATGAGGTTATTTTCAAGCGTGAAAGGCAAGACAATACCTACTCAATTGACTTAAACAATTTGGCTAACCAATTTTTAAGTGTCTTATGTCTTTGAGCAATGAAGCTTGGTTGTGACATAGAAAAGGCTTGGGCATGCAAGTATAGATCTTCTTCAAAGCCTATCCAAAAGAAAGTTAGTGGAAGGACTTCCTAAGCTAAACTTCTTCAAAGACAAGACATATGGTCCATGCCAAGTGGGGAAGCAACACCATGCCTTTCACAAAGCCAAAAATGTTGTAAGTTTATATTGACCACTTTAACTTATCCAT
>CATIWR010473961.1:0-28013 GCA_949677035.1 Omphalea diandra | reverse complement strand
GCATAAGAAATTAACAAATAATTCATTCAGTTCAGTTGGTAGAGCTCAAGGGTTTGAGCCTTGCGGTCGTGGGTTCGAGACCTATGACACCTTCCTCCCCTCCCTTTTTATTTTTCTTGCATCACAAATTTGTTGATCTTGTTCGGCAAGGATGCCTTTGATGGCAAGGGAGGTGATTGCACAACAAGAACACCATCAACAAACAAATCAAACAATCGCAAACCAAACAACATAAAAAAAAAATCAACATAAACAGAGAAACATCCAACTTCAATCCATCAATCGGGTTTCTTGTTTTGGGAATGGGTTTCAATCTTCAATTTGTTTCAATTGGTCCTTTTGTGGGTTACTATTTGTGAATGGAATTGGACAAAAATTGAGGCTTGAGTTCTGGTAAGGATGGATATATGTCGGCATCCGAAGCCGAGGATAGTGAGCATGTCGCCGTTTGAGAAAGTTGGATTTGGAACAAAAAAAAAAAAAAAAGGTTTTTGTTTGTTTAAGTTGTGAACAGAAAAGAGAGAAGAAAAAAATTGCTAGAAAAGAAAGGTTTTGGCCAGCATGGGTTTCGAACCCGCAATCTCTTATGCTTTGCTCGCCCCACCAACCGCCCGAACTAATAGAAGAGCTTGTGACGGTAGAGGTATATAAAATATACCAAAAAGCAATTGACTATAGTTAGATGCCCTCATTCCGACCAAATTTTTTTTTTTAATGATCAATACAAAATATTTATGGTTCTAAAACATGTACAATCTACAAGCTCTGATATCACATGTAAGAATTTATTCAGAATCTAGTACATAAATTTAGAATAACTTTTAACAATTAAGTGGAAACAAATTGCGTACCTGTTTGCACAGTAGATCTGGAATTGTTGTGAGTCATAATTACGACCACTGAAGTTAAAGACTAAAAAACAAATTAGAAGAACTGAAAAAACGAGAGTTAAGTATTCCTCTCCCTGACCTTCTCACAAGACGGCTACAATGGGTATAACAACTAGGGCTAGGGTTGTGAAGGCAGGAGAGGAGACTTAGTCTATTTATAATAAATTTTAATAGATTCACTCATCACAGGTTCATGTTAAAATAGATATACACAGACCGTCTTCCATATCGACTCATTAAATGCGTCACAAGCTCATAACTTATTTAATCACAATTTAATTGAACTTGCTCCTAATCAATAGATTATATTATTTGGTTCATTATGTAAAATTTAAAATAAATCAATAATTAATATTAACTCATATAAAAAATTCTTACAAAAGCTTCTTCGTGATGGTGATGTATATCGTCAAATAGTACGGCCCTATAATACGTGACATTTCACCAACCATTATGTTTCTCAACAATAACTTAGTTCCTGGGCAACCAAGAAATAGCTACAATTGCACGATCATTAATTGACGGGGAATACAAAGCTTTTACAAATGCTACTATCAATTAACAAATTTACTAACTAAAATTGGCTTTGGTCCTTCTATGCAAACACAACCTGTTGTGATAACATGAGAGCTGTCTACATATCCTCTAATCCCATTTTCCATACCCGAACTAAGCATGTGGAATTGGATTATCCTTTTATGTGGGAATACATGGCTAGAATGAGTTTTTTATTTGGGTTTTATCTTTAAAAGATCAAGTTGTTGACATTCTAACCAAGCCATTATCATCACAGAGGCTATTATTTCTGCGCTCGCTGTTGTGTGTTCAACCTATTCCTGGCATTGGCTTGAGGGGGTATAAAGAGACAAACCTAATCCATTCATTTGATTTTTGTAACTTAGTAAGTTTGTTGGTTAGCTGCTAACAACTCACATTATGTTTATCTTGTTGTATTCAATTTAAAGGCTTTATAACTATAGTAATTATTATGCAATGCATCTGATTTCCTTCAATATGGAATGCAGATAAAAAAAAAAAAGCAGTTGAAGTGTGAGTGCAAATAAAGAAAGAAACATTTCCATATTGAAATTTCATGAAGACTAGCTCACCAAGCTTGTAAAGTGCTCATTAAGTCTGAAGAATCTATAAATAGAAGGTCCAGCTTCACAACCGATGATAACACAACTGAATCAACGTAAAATCAGTTGTTAATGTATCAATTAGGTTCCAAAATACTTAACTTTGTTTCGTTTCATCTTTCAAGTTTTAGCTTACAATTGCTTTATTAGCTTACAAATACAACTTTTCAGCTTGTAATTGCTCATTTAGCAATCAAGTCTTCAGCTGTTATTATTAGCTTCTCAGTTTTATGATTTTCTAAATCCTCAATTCATTTATTACAGCAACCTTCATTTAGCATCATTTTCTTGAGATTTGACAAAGTTGTGTCAGTGGAGTTAGAAACTTAGAATAATCTAGGTACATTTATTATCTGTACAATCTTTTGATTGGAGTCAAAGTACATTAATTTCATTCACATATATTAATTGAGATTTTGCACCTCCAGTATGCTTGGTAGTCGCGATCGTATGTGTAAGTGCCAATTAGGTGCAAAGAGCTTCTTATTATTTTTCCTAAAGACATCATATTCTACTCAACTATTTGTATAAAGACCATAGTAAATTCCATAAAGAAAAGAGTGTGAATATTATTTTTAGGAAAAAATATTAATACATGTTTCAAGTCTCCATTCTCCTTTATTATTGTTGCTAATATCATTCTTCATAATAGTCATTTTCCTTACAATCTAAAAATGATATTTGTATTTTTTTTTTTTTTATCACCATAGAGAATGATAGTATCAAACTTATGAATTAATATTTTATTCATCTTGATAGATTTGATGAAATGAACTTCACATGTTGGCAAGACAAGTTGAAATTCATGTTAAGCGCTTTGAAAATATTTTATATACTTGATTGATCTAAGTCTTTCACCAATTCCCGAAACAATGGAAGATGACTTAGACGAAATCAAGATTCTTCACAAGTGTCAAAAAGATGAAGTTATACGTAAAGGATACATCCTCGGCTTTCTTTTTGATCACCTTTATGAGCTTTACACAATTGAGCCTTCAACCAAAGAGTTATGGAAAACAAAAGAGTTCAAATATAAGGCCGAGGAGGAAAGAACCAAGAAATTTTTAATTTTTAAATATTTTGATTTCCATTTTGTTGATGACAAGCCAATCTTGGCACAAGAACACGAATTACAAGTCATGGTTGATTAAGTTAACTGTGACATCTTCCTAAACCTTTCCAAGTTGATGCAATTATAGGAAAATTGTCATTCTTTTGTAAAGGATATAGGAAGAAAGTTTTTCATGGTTCCAAGCCCATCTCTTTAGAACAAATTCAAAAGAATCTTTAAATTTGACGAAAAATTGAAGATGACAGATAAGAATGAAAATTCTTAAGCTAATGCTATAAGTAAGTGTAACATCCCAAAATTCATTTTGGTGTGTTCAGACATGTCTAGGTTGATGTTAAACATTTTAAAAAAAAATTAATAACTTTTAATTTGTAATTTTAAATTTAAAATGAGATTTTCTTTTTGTTATTCTTGTAAAAAAAATAATGTAAAAAAAAATAAGTGAAATGATTCTTTATAGTTATATTTTAAATTTATTAATTATTATTAAGAAAAAGTTTTTAGTTAAATATGAGAAAAAATATATTATAATTTAAGTAAACATATTCATGTATTTTCAATGTGTATTAGCAAATGATTTTAATATTTATATTTGATTTATGGAGGTATATGTTCATGACATCTTAATGCATCTGTATACGTACAGATATATGAAATTTTAAAATGTACAAACAACAACAACAATAATAATAATAATAGTAATAATAAATAATAAATATAACTATAAAGAAAAAATATTTTGATTGGTCCAAAATTGACAATTAAAATTAGTGGTCTCTTCCTTCCTGTCTGTCAATTGAGAGAGAAAAACAGAAAGATGTTATGGCCGTCACTCATGTATACTGCCACCACCACCACCGCCCAAACAAACAACCTCAGGGGACTGTGGATCTAGCATCAACAGCGGCTAAGGCAGCGTGTGAACGATGTGGGGGGCGTTGGATGAAAATCAGCATCCAAACCTTCTTCTGCCATTTTAATACTGACCTCCATTTCCGGTGATTTAGGTTGCATTGGGGTTGTCTCCAGCTTTGGCATCATTAACCCTTAAAATATGAATTCATTTGTAAATAAATTCTATTAGAGATTTATTTATAAATGAAAAATAATAACAAAAAACAATTATGAATTTCAATTTTTAATTTTATTATGAACTTTTTATTTTGATAATTTTATGCATTAATTTTCTAATTTTTTATAAATTATCATCAACTAAAATTTTATGAAGCATTAAAAGTAAAATTATTAACATGATATCCACAGGAAAAAAAAAAAAAGATACCTCATGTAGAAATATTAATGAAATAAATTAAATATGCCAACCTATGAGATGGAAGATATATTGTGTGGATTTTTTTTTTTGGAATATTTGGGATTATTCGTAAAAATGAATAAAATATACTTTTAGAAAAATACCAAAAATCCATAATAAACCTGTCCCAATTGCATTCTTGCACATCGACATCCTTCCAATTCGTTCTCAATTTCCCTTGATTTTCCTCTAATTTTTGGTTAAGATCGCGATTCGAAGATGGCTCCATCGCATACTGATTTGAAGATATTCGAAGAGGAGGTCAAAGATTATATGAAGAACATGATTGAAGCCTCTAATAAAAGAACTGATGATGCCATTGGTGAGTTAAAGAATCTCATTCTTGGTACTTCTTCTGGTAATATTCTATCAGATGAAACTCTCAATTCACATCAACATCAAGGAGATTTACATTCGTCAATAGCTGTCCTAAGATGGAATTTCCGCGATTTAATAGTGAAGATATGTTGATTTGGGTTTATCGAAGTGAACAGTATGTTGTTAGAGTCCATTCCTCCTGAATTGAAAATGAGGGTGGCTGCTGTACATCTAGAAGGAAAAGCTAGTCAATGGCATAGAATGTACATGAAATCAAGAACCCTATTAGTATATGTCCATTCAGTGATAAGATTTCCTCTGCATCTTTGTTCCCCATCCTCCATTTTCTTGCACTCTCTTGCACTTTCCTATTACCCAAACACACATTTAAGAAAATTTGTATCAATTGGTCAAGCTTTCTGTTTTACTAATTTTATACATTTTACTTGATTAAATTCTCTACATGCATTTTTCTTTTTGACATGGCATGGCATGGCATGTATGTAATTGTAAGTCTAAGTTTCTTTGAGATTTAGGTTAGTGACAAAATCCTGAAAACTCAGAAAATACATAAAATTGTCAAAAATTAAATTTGTGATATAATTGCAAAAAGTGTTAAAATTCTTTTTTTGTTTGTTAATAACATACATCAAGTACTTTTAAAAAATGCACATTAAGCCATTATAGGTAATTTGTGACAATAATCACCAAGTTATAGCTCAAATTTAAGATGATCATATAATTTTTTATTATGAAAATCATTAACTTAGTATAAACATTTCATATTATTTCTCAAATAAGTTTTTCAATGGATAAAGTCCAATTGTCCTCTAAACTTTTTTAAAAAATAAATATTAATCCAAATTAATTTATTTTGATTAATTTGATCCTTATACTCAGATTTAAGGACTATTTAAATCTAAAAAAATAAAAAATAGATTTTTATATTTCAAATCAATAAATTTATTAAAAGAATAAATAAATTAGTAAAAACATTATTTTTCCTTCATAACAACCCTTCTTCTCCAATTAATTACATCTTGATCTGCACCGTTATCTCGATATTTTCCTTATTTGCCCTTCTCAGTTTTAATTTTTACTTTATACTTGTATTTATGTCGGTCTTCTTTTTCAGTTTTTTAAATTAATCAATTTATTATAATTTGATCATAAACTATTGAGCAACTTCATCAATATCTGACTATAACATGCTACTTATATATAATAATTATATTTATATTTATATTTATATTTTAATTAATTAGTTAATTTTAATTTTAGTAGTATATATCCCACTAATAATGGAACTTGCTTTTTATTTATTGACCATAATTTGAATTCTTATTTAAGCCCTAGAAAATTCTAATCTTATATCTCGAATAACAAATATATTTTACAAATTTAATCTCTATATATAGATAATATATTATTTGAAAAATATTTTCATCATAAAAAATTTTCTTTAATTTTAGTATCAATTTTGAGGCCAGTATTTGGAGAAATTTATTCTTTTAAAGACACTAGATCGGCATAGATGATGCAATTTTTTTTAAATATGTGAGTTCAATATACTAAAAATATATAATTATATTATTAGAGAAATAAAATAATGAATATCTAATCAAACTACTTTGAAAACTAATTAATATAAAATTGAATTTTTCAAGAAAATAATTCTAATAATGATTCAATTATTCTAAAATAAATTATTAAATCTCAAGTTAAAGAATGTAAGACGCTAGAATCCTAATATGAGAGAAAACATTTTAAATAAATTCAATATTTACATTACTAATATATGCAATTTTCAATATATTTAGGAAAATATAATATTTTTATTTTATTTATCTAGTTTTGTATTCTAATAAATTTATTAATTTAAAATATAAAAATATATTTTTATTATTTTTAGATTTAAATAATCTTAAATTTTAGTATAGGAGTTAAATTCATAATTTAGGTTGATATGTATTTTTTTTTACAAAAAAAAGTTCAAGGGCAATTAAATTTTTATTTATTGAAAAACTCATTTGAAAATTGATTGAAATACTAAGAGTAGTTTAACGAGTTTCATAATAAAAAAATCAATATATATTATTAATTCTAGTCTCAAAGTTAGTATTAAATAATTGTTTATCATTTATCAAACAATGATGCATAGTATTGCCACATATCACTATTTTATATTATGTCATAGAAAACTGCTACATCAAAAAAAAATTAAATAGAAAATTAGAAAATTTAATTATTATCATAAAAAAAAACTTTCTAAATTAGAAACTTAAAAATCTAAAAAGTGAAAATTCTAAACAAAAAGTCAAAACAATATAAAGAATATTATAAGCAGGAAGTTAAAAAATCTAACAAATAAAATTCTAAAAAAGAAGCTAAGATATTCTAAATAGAAAATTATAAAAGACTAAAACATAAAAATTCTAAACTACTTCTAAATAAGAAATTAAAATTCTAAAAAATAAAAATTCTAATGAGGAAGTCAAGATTTAAATTAATTTTATTAATTATTTAAAACTCTAAATATATAAGAGCAAATAGTAGTCTAATAGATTGTCAATAATTACTTTATTCAAGTTTAATAAATTCTCTTCAAATTATGTCATACAAGATTGAAAGTATGAATTAATAGATAATCTTTAATTACAATTACTTCATATATGTGTATATAGTTTGCAATTATTTGTTGATTTTATTTTTTTATTATGAAATACTTAATATTATTTATTTGATTGAATATTATAAGTTATTTCAGTCAAATTTTATAAATTTTCTCTTGTAATTTTCACATAAGATAATTGTTTATAACAACTAACCCTTTATGTAATTATAAGTTTGAAAGTTTAACAATAATTTTGTATAAATAATAATAATTTTAATTATTATTCACATATTAATTTTTAAATAATTAATTAATTAATTAAAATAAATATTAAATTTATATAAAATATAGTACTATAATCATACTGCGAAAATGCACAATTTTACAATTAATTTATTATATAATTTAGAGTCATAATTTGATGACCATTAGTGTAAATTATCAAACCTCCTTTTTTTTTTTTGGACATTGATAGGTGGCGCTAGCTGTGACATCTACAGTGTTGTCATACCTAAGTCATGTTTGACATTCTTTTCTTTTTTTTTTTTTACAAATTCAGAATTTATTCACTTTGTATTCAACTTTTGCATATATTTCGATAAAAAAATTATGTATTTTTTGCGTTCACTTCTGTATGTTGAAAAAAATTTCAATAAGCCAAACACAATCCTAATGGTAGCAGTAATTATACTAGATTGTGTTTAACTTATTATTTGGATACAAAATTGTTTCACTTCATATATAGAATTTGTTCATTTTTTGTACAAAATTGAAAAAAAATTTATAAATTTTGTATAAACAAAATTTTTTCATTTTATATACAAAATTTATTCAAATTCTATATACACTTGAACAAATTCTATTTTTTATTTGTTCACAAAGAAACAAAAACTGTAACATCCAAATTATTTGAAAAAAGAAAAGAAAAATGTAACACCCAAAACACTCAAATATTTTGTTCATTTTATATACAAAATTTGAAGAAAAAGAAAAAAATATTTGAAAAAATTCTATTTTTTATTTGAAGAACACAAAAAAAAAAATTATAGCATTCAAGTTACTCAAATATTTTGTTCATTTTGTATACATAATTTTTTTAAAAAAAAAAAAGAAAAAAAATGAGCAAATTACGTTTCTTTTTTAAAAGAAAAAGGGGAAAAAACTGTATTGCTAAAATATCATTTCAATATAAAAAGGAAAAAAAATCAATATAAAAAAATTATTGCACCTAAGGCCAAACGTCCCTACAGTTTTCTTTTTTCTTTTTTTTTTTTTTTTGGCTTCTTTAATTTTGTCAAACGTTTCATGCATGACCTATTCATGCTTTCTACCCATACACAAAATGCTTTGAGAGTGAATTTACCCATGCAAATAGTATTACTACTCCAGCATAAGTCTTGACGCCTGTTTACCAAAAACAAAAAATAAACATCAAATTCTTGCTTATCATCCCCCCGGCATAGCACACAAGATGAGGGTTATCATTGAAGCCTGGGCGCGTGAGCTGCCCATTGAAGTTGGTCCCCAAGAACCTGTTCTTGAAATCAAAAGAAAGATTGAGCTTCTGCTAGGTGTTCCTGTAGCCGCACAAATTCTAGCCGTATTTGGTTGGGAGCTTGTTGATGGACTAGACATGGAAGATTATCCCATTGTCACTGAAGGTACAAAGGTTGATCTCACCATCAAGCCTATGAGTCCTACAATATTTATCGACAATAACCCCATTAGAAAGATCCAAATCATAGTAAAATTTTCAGCTAGGCAGATTACCATAGAAGCGGATAGAACAGATACTGTACTGAAAGAAAAGATTCACATTGTTGATGGCACACCAATCAAAAGAATGTCACTTTTCTTTTCTGGGGTAGAACTAGATGAAGATTTTCGCAATCTAAGCGAGTATGGTGTGCATGAATTCTCTGAAATTATCGTGTTCCTTAAGTCTATGGCTCGGCAGAGGGATGATCCTCCTACCAGAATGCTTAACATAGTGGTACAAACTTCTTCCTCTTTGCTTAATGCAGCGAGCATCCCTTTGGAGATGAAGGACTCGTGTACCATTGATGATCTTAGGCGGCTTTTGTTGAGCAGAAAAATTCTTCCTCCGGATGATTATTTGTTCATACACAAGCAGAGAATCATACGCGATAACTGTAGCCTACGATGGCATGGTGTTGAGAATGGGGATTCTCTTTATGTGTTTAAGGGGACAGTAAGTCGCAATGGATACTAACACATGAGATTTAGGTTTGGCTCAAGAATTAATAAAAATAACATTTAGAAAATTATTTTCGTTTTGTTTTTAAAAATTATGAATGGACAAACTAATTTAGCCATGCAGCATGGCTATGTCAGTTTGTTGATAATTCTGTAGCAAGAAAGATTCCATCTGCTTCATGATATTTTCATGTGCTGATTAATTATTCTGATATGTTTGTATGATGGTCCATGATTATTGTCAGTCAAACCTTACTTGATAGTGTAAAGCTATGATTATATATTGAACACGCCTTTTTCTTTCTAGTTGTTTCTTTTATTCCTTTCTTGTTTCATTCTTTTCTGACTTCTTAATTTGATGTACATGGACTGAATTTTTCTAAACTACTTCACATATTGGATTTTTCTTTCTAATTCCAAAGATTCTTATAATATATTATAGATATTATAATATTAATTTTATTAATAATTAATAATTAACATTATAATATAAATATAATAATTATATTATTAGTATGATTATTAATATTAACATATTATTAAATTAATATAGTTTATAGTTTATCTATAATTAAGAAAATGCTATGCGCGTTCAATTTCATAAAGTTTTAATGACAAAAAGATCCAAAGTTGTCATGCTTTTGCAATTTTATTCACAAATTTTAAGTTTAGTTTTAAATTAATTGCAATTTTAGCCTATTAAATAAAATAGGTTAAAATTGAATAAAATTATATCTTATGAAGGAAAGATGAAGCAGAGAAAAAAAGGTATGAAGTTTATTTCATTGGAGTAGCAACTAATTCTGAAAATATAACTTAATTGACACATGTATAACTTGCGGACAAAATTATAAAATTGCTGTAAGTTCTAGATACCATTATGTCATTTATAAATGGATTAAATTACTATTTAAATCTATTAAAACTTAAGCTTTATATAAAAGCTTTATTGCATTAGTGAATAGAAGAATCTGCTAATATATAATGTCCAATAGATTGGAACTTGTTTATTGAAAAATAAAGAAACAAAACCACTTAATTATAACTTATTTAACTTCACCTCTCATAACAAAAGAACGGTAAAATTTGAACAAGCATTCCTGACATTATCAAGAACTAAATAAAGTTGTTCTCAAAAAAAAAAAAAAAGGAAGAAGAAGAAGAACTAAATAAAGTTGCTGCAAATCAAGCTCATTTGCTCGTAACCTCATATTAGAATTCTAATTATTGCCGAGCAGAGGTGATAAACAGGTCGGTCGAGTCATTTTGTGTTGGGTCATTTTTTAATCTTGTCACTTTCGGGGTCAGGCTGATTTCGGATTTGGTCGAGTTTGAATTGTTCGGGTTTCCGGCGGGTTCAGGTCACTAATTGGATCATGTATGCAAAAAAAATTTAATATTGGGTCAATTGTTATTCAATTTTTAAATGTACGTATTAATTTTTTTATTATTTATGTAATATTTTCTCATAATTTATCAAGAAAAAATAATAATTTTCTCTTAAAAATTATTTTGAGTGAAATTTTATATAAAATATAACTTAATTAAAAAATTTTATTTTTATTTAAATGCTTAATAAATTAAATATAATTTATTTTTGAAGCAAATCACTGTATATAATAAAAACAAACAATTGAACTAAATCCATATAAAATTATATTCAAGTCGTAAATCAAAATTTATACTAATTTACAAACAAACATATTTTGTTTAATGATAACAAATCACTAATTATAAAAAATAAATGTATTATAATAAAATTTTTGTTATAAAATTAATTTTGTCTTAATATGTGAGTTTAATGTGATAAAAATTAAATTTATCACAATTATTATAAAAATAAATAAACTTGCGGTAAATTTCTTTATGCATTAAATCATTTAAAAATTATGGTAAAAATTTATTTTAATGACCTAAAAAATTTAAACGTTTATGTGATTTTCAATCGTATCTAAAGTTTCAAATTAAGTCAATTACACTCTAATTTGACAAATTGATTTTAATTATATCTCAAGTCAAAATTAGAATTTAGTAAAGTGCATATTTAGGCTCAATTGACCCTTATACTTTTTGAATTAGTTCAATCAAAACTAAATTGAGTTTAGAGTTTAATTAATATGATACAGTTATTTTATTCAATTTAATTTAATTTTTACTTAATTAAATTTATTATATACTTATGTATGATGAATTACAATTTTATATTTATATTTATAATTCATAAAATCATTCAATCTCTCTTTTTTTAAGAAAATTCTCTCAATCTTCTTAAAAAATTTAATTTTTATATTTTAAATAATACATTTTTAAAATTATTTAGAATAAAAATGTCTAAAAAAATATTTAAAAATCAATTACATGAGATTAATTAAGATGATACTTTATTTTTATTTAATTTATCTCATTTTCATTTAGTTAAAGTATATTTTATACTTTATATGATGAATTTTTCTAATTTTAAATTTATATTTAAAAAATTTTAAAATTTCAATTTATAATTCATAAAATCTTTCAATCTCTCATTTGAAAAAATTTCTCTCATTCTCTCCCTAAATATATAAACTATTTAAAACAAAAAATTTAAAAATTATTTAAAAAATTAATTACACAAGCTTAATTAATATGATATGGTAGTCATTTATTTTTGTATTTTCGGGGCTAGTTTTATTGTTAATTGAGTCTAATTTGAAAAAAAAATATCAGATGATATTTCACTTTTGGCTTGTATTTTATGATTTTATAGAAAATTATGAAAATTGGAGCTGATTGATGAATTATGAGAGTTTTCTCAGTGAAATTGTGCAATTTCAGAATTCAGGAACCAAATAAAAATTTAACAGTTCAGAGACCAATTTTGATTTTTTTTTTTTTTTACAGAATTTTAATCCTTTCCTAATTCAAATTGAGAAAGGATTCATGTATTTTTTGGAAAGTTTCATGGTGACTTATCCTAAATTGTAAAGGAAGACTTTGTTCCTAAATGGTGGAGATATTTTTTTTCCTATTTTATGGGGGAGTAGGGGAGTATTAATAGGAGAAGTAAAATTTCAAGAGAAAGGAAGTTTTGTTTCTGTTTATTATTTTTCTAGAGAAAAGAGTTTTGTTTTATTTATTTTGTTTTTTTTTTGAAGAAGAAGAAGCTGACCAAAAGAGGAGAATTGTTTGTCATCCATCAAGTTTAAAGAAAATTAGAGATTATAAGGGTTTTATCATGAAAACTTTTATATTTTATTTTCTTTTTATTTTAATGTTGACTAGTAATACTATTATAAACTAAAGTAGTTAGGCACTTAGGTATGATAAACCCTCAAATGAGTTTAAAATTGTGATTTTCTTTAAACAATACAATTTTTTCATTATTTTTATGGAATTCAATTGCATTTGCTCTTTATTTCCTTAAAATGATATGTCTGGAATATTGATTCTTGTTTTACAATTCTTTAAACTTAGATTGAGAAATCAAATTATTGAATAGATTTAGCACAATTGGAAAAAATTGCATGTAATAAACCTAGAGATATGATAACATAAATCCTCTGGATTAGGGTTAAACCTAATAGTAAAATTTAAGGGAATTTTAATGCAATTTTAGAGGTTTTAATTAGGAAGAGATTCTAATTAATCAAACTAGAATTAGATGTTAATTATCTTGAAAAAGATTTTAACATACTAAAGGGATTTTCACAGTTTCATAAACATTGAATTAGATTGTATTATTGAAAAATTAATTTCTTAACAAGTTTTAAGAGGATTCAATACTTGACTGTCATTTGTCATACTAGTTATCTTTTTTTCACTAGTTCATATTTTCATTATTTTAGTTTGTTGAATTATTTTATTTTCGTTTTTAATTAGTTAATTAATTCACTTAAAATTATCAGTTAAATAATAAATAAAAAGCTAATACTATTACTTTTAGTCCTTGAATGATCGACACTCTATACTCCTACGTTATACTATACTCGATAGGTACACTTGTCTATTCGATCTATAGGTGTTGGATTTGGACTGTATCATGATACTTTTATTGTGTATTCAATTTTATCTTTTTTTATCAATTAAATTTATTATATATAATTTTACATAAAGAAATTTAATTTTATATTTAAATCTATAAAATTTTAAAATTTTTATCATGAATAAAATCTCTCAATATCTCATTAAAAAAAATCTTTCAATCTCTCATTAAAAAATTGAATTTTTATATTTTAAATAACAAATTATTTAAATCATTTTAAAAAACTTTAAAAAATATTTAAAAACTAATTACATTAGCATACTTAAAATGATACTTTTATTTTTTTATTCAATTTAATCTCATTTTTGTTTAATTAATTTATTATATACTTTTATATGATACTTTTGTATTTAAATTTAAAAATTTTAAAAATTTTTGAAATTTAAAATGATAAATTATAAATCTCTCAATCTCTCATCTAAAAAATTTCTTTCAATCTCTCATGAAAAATTAATTTATATATTTTAAATAATAAATCATTTAAAATAAAATTTCTACAAAATATTTTAAAAAATCAATTACATGATATGAACTTGAACATTCTCAAAAAAATTTATCCTTGAAATAAAATTTAAGGATTTTATTTGTTTATTGTTTAAATATAAAAAATAAAATTTATAATTAAAAACATGAAATTAATGTAAAATTAATTTTTTATCAACTAAAATAAAAATATAATTAAATATTTTTGTGAAAAATTATTTAAATTAAGTAAAAATAATAATATTATTTTAGTAAAATTTAAACTAAATTTTGAGTCTAATTGAACTAATTGAAAAATATAAAGGTGAATTAAGATTAAATACATACTTTAAAAAATATTGATTTTAACTTGGGGTACAATTAAAAAACCAATTCATCATATTAAAGTATAATTGACTCAATTAGAAACTTTAGATACAATTGAAATTTTATGAAAATGTTTCACTATTTGAGTCATTGAGCCCAAAAATTTTAATTTAAAAATTTTATTATAACAACAAGCATTCAAAATAAATTATAACATAAAATTTTTTATTATAATATTTTGGCACAATAGATTGGTGTCAAATTTTTATCACCTACCAAATTAGATATAAGAAGTAATATAGTCATAATAATATTTTGCAACTGTGTTAATAATTTTATAAAACTGATAAAATTATTTTATCACAATAGATAATTTTATTTTTGCTAAATAATTTGTTACTATAAATAATAAATGGTAATTTAGACACATGAAATGACACAATAAAATTTATAAATTTATTAAAAACATAAAATATTAACATATTTTAAAAAAATAAAATAAAAAAATTTGAATTTAATTAAATAATTTAAATATTTTTAAAATAAATTTGTTTTTTATTTTAATTATTCTACTATATATATATATATATATAGCAATAAAATTTATTTTTTCTATTATCATCGGATTAATTGGGTCGGGTCATAAATTGACTCATTTGAGTCAGTTTTGACTCGATTTATCGGGTTGACCCTTACCCGATCCAACTATAAAATTTTTGGATTAATTTGAATTCAGGTCATTTCACATTTGCTCACGGGTCAAGATCGGGTTCTGATCATATTTTTTTGAACGAGTTCGAATCGGTTCAAAAATTATCACCTCTATTACCAATTTCCAATCTTACGAATTCATTGATCTATTTTACAACTAATTAAAAGCAAAAACAAAGAAAATTTATTTTGAAGGCTTTTTTTAACGTCTTAAATCTATATGAGATGGTTATAGCAAATAATAATTACCCATACTTTCATATGCATCACCTTTATAAATATTCATATCAGGTGAAAATCCAAAATACCTTTTTAGGAGAAGGATATAAGTGTTCCAAGCCTTAATTCTTATGTTGCATGGAAACAGAAATAGAAAATGACAAAATGTGAAAATGAAAATGGCAAAATGATATTTATTAAAAATATAAAAAATGAAAATGTTGGGAAACACAAAAATATCAAAAATATAAGAGTAAATATATAAATATTAAAAATATAAGGGCAAATATATAAATATTAAAAATATAAGGAAATTGATAAATACTAATATTGTATATAAATATTTAATAATATTATTTATTTCAAACACAAATTACTATCAATAAAAATAAAAATAAAAAATTGAGAAAAATAACAAATCAAGTTTTCTAGAACAAAGAAAAGTAAATGTTTACAATTTCTTAATAATAATTAATCCTGAATAGTTTAGAAATTTGACAATTTTTAAATTTTATTTTGATATTATTTTCCTATTTAGGAATTTAATGAATTTTTCAATTTTTGTTTTAATATTATTTTCTTATTTAAAAATTTAATAAGTCTTTTTATTTTAATTGGTTATAAATGTTTTTCCTTGTGTTTTTTTTTTTTCATTTAGGAAACATGATTCTGATTTGAAATAGGTTTTTAATTTTACTATACTACGGAAATATGCCCAAAATGTTTTCGAAAAGTTTGAGTGAAGTTTCGGAAATGAAACGTTTTTGAAATGGAAAAACATCAACCTGGTTAAGTTTCTGTGCAATCTAACTCATTAGAAGAATTAGGCCCATATAGTCAAATTAATATTAAATCTCTTTATTCAGTAAGTAATTGTACTTAACTATTTAATTGCAATAAATTCTCCCCAATTAAGTTATATACAATTTATTTTAATTTCATCTCTATAATTTTTTTTTGGTGACCCTATAAGCTTTGTAACTTATTTGACAATAAATACAAGTTACAATTCTTAATTTTGTTGAATCATATTACAATTCTTAATAAATTCTCAATTAATTTAGAATAAGATGGATTAAATAATTTAATTTATCATTAATTCTCTAATTAATTAAGCTTATATTTAAAGATCTTAATTAATGTATAGGAAACATATTATGATCAATCACTATAGTTAGAAATGATCAAGGCGGTCTGATCATACACCCTTACTATGGCTATCAATGTAATACAAGGCATGACTGATAGTCTAGCCTAAGTCTTTGAGCATCAACTCTCTTTTGCTTGCATTGGATATCCTCCAAGCCTTCTATTACTTCATGTTATCTCCTCGGGGATTTTCTAATCCATAACATGGTATAACATCATCCTTCCATTAAAGATATCTTAGTTAAACCATAATATATACATGTTCTAATAATAGTTTGATTATGTTAAGTTTCTTCTAAGTTATTAACTTTTCAATGATCATATCATTCTATCTTGGCCAAGGATTTCATATTCAATACTAGAAACCAATTAATAGGAGGATATGCCCTAAATACTTAGGTCATGAATCCTCTTTTGAATACTCGCTATCTTTATCAAGTTATTATTACACCCAAAATAACCCTTAGGAGTAATTTGTAGCTAGGACAATCAAAATCATAAATCAAAGTATAGGATTCACTTGACAAGATCCTATGATGTTTGCAAGTTTAAGGACCAATTACACACTACTCATACTAATAGGACATAAGCACACCAATATTATTCCATATGGTTATTCTTTACAGATCATCCAATGAATTTATTCTCTAACAAACACCTATATGCATGCTCCAAGTATCTTGTATACTTCAACTTATGATATTAGTAGCTTCCTTGACGTTTGAGGAAAAAATATGCATGCACTAGTCTTAAAAATACTATCAATGTCTAATCTTTATAGTAGATTGACTAGAAAAATTTAGGAATGATACTTTGATACAATAGATATCCCAAACTACCTTTGCAAAGTATGTGCATTTCACGAACTTCATCTTAAGCATTATATAGAGTAAATTAAATAACTATTATTACACCATTAGTAAAACACAAAAGATGAAAAAGCCTTTTATAATATTTAACACATAATTACATAAGTACTATCTAGTACTTGAGCTACCAAAATTAAATCAAGGGCATGTACCAATAATCTCCCACTTACATTTGAGCCAATCAATTATGTATCTAATATATCATCCATCCAACAACGATCTTATTAAGGTAGGGCTCTAGAAAGAGAGAGTCTACAAGATCCTCTTTCATGGGTTACATATTACTCATCTCCTTTATTTGTTATCCCAATAATAAAATAGATTTATTCTAAGTACATGTCTAGATCAATTATAAGACCTTTTTGATTCCAATGACGACTCCATTATTCCAATAGTACATTACTATTCAATAATGCATAGATCCAAATTGTTAGCATTCTATAATAAATTACTTGACCTAAACTTTCTCCTTTTGTTGCCTCAAATAAAAGCGTTATACTTAAAACTAAATTGTAGAACTATGGTCATTCCTTAGAACCATTACAATAAGGAATACTCTCAATATAAATATTAATAACTCATAACTATAATTTATCTTATAATCTACATAAGATTAAGATTTATGGTTTTGGTATCACAACATCAGATCTCTCATATCTCATAGACAACATCTATTCAATCTTTGTCAGTTTGACTCTCTTGAGAAATTGACTTTATACTCGTATAGAAAGAACTTTTGTATAGATTTTATTTGTTATACTATTTTAGCACATAACCATGCAAAATGGATTAGAAAGTACAACCATCAAGATCTATCTCGATAGATATAAAGCTCCCAATTTGTATGTTATTCCTTTCACATCCATGATTAGTAAATTTCTTAAACCAACAAATTTCATTAAATTTACATAATTGTAGTTTATTTTCTCATAAGTAAAATCTCTTTAACATAAACTTTCAAATTATATAAACTATTCTCACTATCCTTCTCATAAATTCAAGATTCCTCCACAACTAATGAGATCAAACCATTTTGTATGGATGTATCACTTCCTCATATTTAGCCAAGAATCAATCTCATATATTCATTAATCATAATAGACAATATCATCTAGTTATAACTATGTTATTATAACTTTAAATTGATCCATATCAATCTTTTAGTTCATGACATAAATACTTTTATTTAAGAATTTGTCCATTACATCTATGATTGCACGACTTAACATATGTTAGCTTATAGTACTTGAAATATTTAAAATTTCATCTATGCTCCTACTATTTCCTTTGAAGAACTAGTTTCTTTAAGTATTCAGTACGTACTTATTGATATAAGTAAAAAGTTATATGAACATCCTACAACTCATTATGGATAATTTAAAAACTTAACGTATGTTTCTCAAGAGCATCACATAATCAAATTTGATAAGACAAATATGTTACCCTAAAATTATTTCATAATATGAATCCTTGTCTACTATTGACTTAGGAAGCTTTAAAAATTCTATAGATGGTTGGTATCCAAATGAAGAAATGAGATTTCCATAACACCTTATGGAATGAACCATATCCATTATAGTACAATAAATTTTTGTATATGATTTAGGGCCCATGCACCACTATATATTTTAGTAATTATTCATTGCATGTTAGTACTACTTTTATTACAAAGATGATGAATATCTTGCATTTAATGTTAAACGTGAATATCCATAAATCAAATGCATACAAACCTTTTTGTATCATTGTTATGCTTAATTTGTTCATAAATATTTAGTAAGATTTGAGCTTGATTTAGTGTTAATCTATACTTAAATTAAATTATTTTGGATGATTTAGTGTTATTTTTCACATTTGGATGTTTTGTAGGTGTTTTAGCAAGTTTGGAGTGAATTAGGATCAAAATAGGCAAAGTTAGAAATTTCAAGGACCAAGATGGATATTTAGATGTATGAAGAAAGGAGTAAGCTATTTTGCCTGCGACTTTGTGACTTTTTAGGGGTTTGATGAGTGTTATGCCCACGACTAAAGTGGCAACTTTATGACCTGGGTGTGTTATGAGCTACTTTCTAGCCTATATTTTTAGGTCTTTTGAATAAGAATTTAAAGTCAACATTTAGTTAAGAAAGGCTTTTAGGGAGAGCAAAAAGAGGAGTTTTTGAGAAAAGAAAGCTAGGATAAACACGCTTCAATGTGAGATTAAGTGTAAGAGTTCAAGAGATCATTGGATCAAGGAAGTGGAAGAGGAGATCTATTAAGACAATTGGGAGATTTCATCTTTCCTTCTCTTATTTATATTTCCTTTATTAAGATGATGCTATTGCTTTTGGATTTGTCTTGTTTTGTTAGTGTGTTATGCTAGATCTTTGATCTAGGATCTTAATGTAGTCATGATAATGATTGATTGATATATGACTTTGATGACTATGTTGGGACTTTATTCTTTCACAAATGAATGATTATTGAGCTGAATGCTTGTGAATGTTTGGCCACTAATTACATGATTTGTATTTTTTTTATAGATCAAGAGATTATGAATTGAAAAATACCCATAATTACTCCTCTTAGGTTAATTAATGAGTAGAGATATCAACTTAACCCATTGCTATCACTTAAAGGATTACAAGAACTAATGAGGTAACACATTTCTATTTCATATTGAGAGATAGATCTAGAGAAATGGTTACAAATTAAGTGACTACTCGAGAGAAAAGACTTAATACTAGAGGGACAATTGATAGTTACAACACTTAATATAACATAACATTGAATGATTAATGATTTCATGATTTTCCATTTGCAAGGTTAAGTGTCTTAGGTATTTTATCATAAGATTTTCTTTCTCAATTGCTTTTGTCTTTTTGCCATTAAATTATTAGTTTTGTTTATTTCTATTACATTGATAGTTTAGATAATATCTCAAGTACTTATTTTCTAGATAAAAATATAATAATCATATTTCAATACTTATAGCCCATGTCTTTGTGGGATGATACACACACACACACACTTGTATACTATATTACTTTGATCATCATCCTCTTGTAGTGTTTCTTAAGGTGGGATTAAGAAATAATTTAAAAAAAGGGAAGGTACTAAGTGAGCTTAGATTTATTGATTGATTTAGCTTTAACCCACGTTGTGAAATTTTTTATCCAAAGAAATTAGCATCATTGCTAAGGACATTGTGTTATAATAGTAGAAGCTTGATTCAATTCTTAATCTGGAATTGTTCTTTTTCATTTACTTTGTGTTTCTTATTCTTTATTTCATGTCCAAAATTGGAACTTTTGACATGGATGTGCTTAAGGCATTACAAGCTTAGGTATTTATCCTTACCAGGCAAATAAATTCCATGACTTGTATTGTGTTTTCTTTTTTTTTTTTTCTTACAGGTGATATGTGAATTATGTGGAGAGATTGGTCATAGAAGCATAGCTTGTCAAATGAAAAATCCTTTTGCATATGGTTAAGGAAGTTACATGGGGCATTTCAATCACCAACCTAATGATCCTTATTATAATACCTATAACTTTGGTTGGTAAAATTCACCCCAACTTTTCTTAGTCAAATGACAATCATTTGAACCTCAATCTTTATGCTCCCCTATTTTTCATTAACTATCAGCATTTTAATGCATGAGGAAAAGTCTAATCTAAAACGCTTATTAGAGCAATACATCACTAAAATTAATGTTAGGTTAGAAGAAAAAGATGACATGTAAAGAATATTAGATGTAAACTAGAAGCTATACCTCTCTTCCTTCTTCCATAACCTTGAGATTCAAATGGGACCAATGGAAAATTATTTAAAATTAAGATCTCATGGGACATTACTTAACACCTTTGGGCCCAATCCTATGGAGCAAGTAAAAAAATTACATTAATGAGTGGTGAAGAAATTGATTCAAAGAGATAAGAGGATGATGATAAAGAGAATAATGAAGATGAAGGCTAATCGAGGAAGGCTAATCAAAAGGAAATCCATAAGACACCATAAAATAATCCATGAAGGAGGAGAGATGCTTGAGCATTGATGAAAAAAAAAATGTGTGCATGGAGATTGTCAATAAAAGGGAGACAATTTTGAGCTTGAAAAATCTAAATTCGTAAGAGATGATGAGGGTTTTTTTGTCAAGAAATGCAAGGTAAGTAATCCTTTCTCTTTTGAAATTCATGATACTAGGCCATCCTTTCTCTCCCTTATTGATGAATTATAGTATGATGAGGTTACAAAGACACCTCATTATCTTTTGCATTCTTATTAATTAGAGCTAGACCTATTACCTTTTCTTTATGATCATGCATATTTTGGAGAGCGAAATGCCTCATATGTTATAACTTTGAATGAATTGAACTAAAAACAAGAAAAATAGGTAAAGAAAAAGAAAGAGGTATGTGTATTAGGTCATCACTGAATTAAGGGTTTAGTCCAACGTATAACTTGTATCCACTCTTAATGAAGGACAATCACAACCCAAGGTAAAATTTAAATGAAGCTACCTCTAAGGGTCAACCATAATACATTAAAATAATGCTCTTAAGAGGACCCTAAAATCATTTCTTTGCAAATTTAAAAACTTTTATTTATTTTGTTAGTTTTATTTTAACTCTTCAATAAAGTTTTCCATTTTGATTAGGTTTGCTATAAAGAAGATGGGAAGAAAAAAGGATGACAAAAGCAATTTAGCTTGGTGAATTATGTTCAATTGGATTTTATTTTGCATTTTCCTATTTCTATGAATTAGTTTTTGTTTTTCTATTACCTTGAATTAGTTGTCTGATCTTTCTTGTTTTCTCAAGTGTTTATGGTAATATTGGATAAAAGCATAAAGAGATTTGGATATAATCAATCTTCCATCAAGGATAGAGGGGAGTTTTTCTTTTTATACCACCTATTTTATCTTTTGTGTTTTAAAATGTATGTCATTGAGGACAATGTCATATTTAAGTGGGGGGAGGGACGGGGGAGATTGTGGTCTTATTCTTGGACCTATATGATGTCTACATTTATGTATAAGGTAAAAATTGAGCAAATTGTTTGGGATTTTTGCAAAAGATATGTAGCTTAGTTAAACTTCATTTAGTAATCACTATGAGTTATTATAAAAGAGATGTCATTCTTAGGATGAATTTGAGATAAATGAATCTTGAGTTAGTTGCTAATTTGAGGAGTGTAACTTATGAATTTAGGATAATTAGAAAGCAATAAGATTGTATTTTGCATGTATGTTGAAACAAACAATTTATCTAGCTATGAATAGATATAATTGCATGAACTTTAATTGAAAGAACAATTGTTATTTTGCTTTATTAATGAATAATGATATAGTTTAAAAGATATGATTTAGGAATGATCAAAATAAAAGGAAAATAACTACTTCATTATTTTTAGGATACTTAGTAATTGAGGATCTTCATCATCAATATTGATTTTCATGTAAAACAACAAACTAAAGCTATGAGCACGCAAAACATTTCAAATGAAGTTATATATTAAATATCTAAGTGTATTCATCACTAATGTTTGTATTTGCATAAAAAGGCATATAAGCTTCTTGAAAAGAAGAGAAAAGAAAAAAGAAAGAAAAGTGCTTAAAAGAAAGATGAGTCTTGATGATCTCATGCCTTTAAAGCTATTCTTTCATTTTTAATTCATGAAGGCAATGGTAATCTAAAATATTTTACATCATGATTATGCCTATTGATTGCTAGTTAGACGATTGTTGAGATGTATGTGTAAAATATGGCCTTATTGTCTATAACTTTCTATAAATAAGTGAGTTTCCTTTCCAAGGTAGTAAACTAGCTTAAGTTTGTTTGCTTAAATGAGTTCTTGTTTGGTGCATTTTTTTGTAGTTCTTATGTGATTATCATTATAAGCATGATGAGGTTATACATGTTTTGTGAAAATTATTAAAAATTTTGGCTATTTATTCTTTGTTACTTAATGATAAGTAATTGTTCAAATGTGAGAGAATTTCTTAGGCTTAATTTTTTCATAGGTATTTAGTGATATTTGAAATTGATTTAGTGTTAATATATGTTTAAATAAAGTTATTCTAGATGATCTAGTGTTATTTCTCACATTTGGATGTTTTGTAGGTGTTTTAGCAAGTTTGGAGAGAATTAGGACCAAAACAGGTAAAATTGGCAATGTTAGGGATCAAGATGGATACTTGGATGCATGAAGAAAAGGACTAAGTTGTCACGTTTATGACTAAAGTCGTAGGTTGTGACTTCCTATGGGTCTGATAAGTGTTGCGCTAGTGACTAAAGTCACAGCTTGCAATCTAAACATGTTGTAAGCTACTTTTAGCCTTTTTTTTTTTTTTTTTTTGTCTTTTGTTTTTTGAAGGAGTATTTAAAGCCAACATTTAAGGTTTTCAAGAGAGACTTTTGGGAGAGCAAAAGGAGGAGTATTTGAGAAAAGAAAACAACGAGAAACACTTTTCAACATGAGATCAAATGTAAGAGTTCAATATACAATTAGATCAAGGAAGAAGATGAAGAAGAGGAGATTTATCACGATAATAGGGAGATTTCATCTTTGCTTCTTTTATTTCTTATTTCCTTTATTTAGCTAATGCTATTTCTTTTAGATTTGTCTTATTTTGTTGGTATGTTAGGCTAAATTTTTTATCTAGGACCTGTAGCCATGGATAATCATTGATTGATTTATTATTTTGATGACTATGTTGAAATTTTGTTCTTTTGCAATGATTCTTGAGCTTAATTTTTTTTTTGATTGCTTAGCCACCAATTACATGAATTGTGTTTCATTTATAGATCAAGGGATTTTATATTGAAATATACCTTGAATCATTCCCCTTAGGTTAATTGACATGTAAAGGTACCCACTTAATCTATTTCTATCACTTAAAAGATTGTTAGAACTAATGAGGTAACACATTTCTAGTTCACATTCTAAGATGGATATGGAGAAATGACTATAAATTAAGTGCATACTCAAGATAAAGGACTTAATACTGGAAAGAGAATCAATAATTGCAACATTTAATCCAATAGATCATTATATGATTAATGATTTTATGATTTTTGATTGGTGAGATCAAATGTTTTAGGTCTTTTATCATAAGATTTTATTTCTCTGTTGGTTTTGTCTTTTTGCCATTAAATTATTAGTTTAGTTTATTTCTATTGTATTGATAGTTTAGATAATATCTTAAGTACTTATTTTTCAGATAAAAATAGAATCATCATATTTCAATACTTATAGCCTGTGTCTTTGTGTGACGATATCCACACACACTTATGTACTATATTACTTTGATCACTGTACTTTTGTGGTATTTCTCAAGGGGGGATTAAGGAATAATTTAAAAGAAGGAAGTTAACAAGTGAGCTTAGATTTGATGATTGATTTAACCCATATTATGACATTTGATCCAAAGAATCACCTATAGATTTAATTATAACTGTTCATTATAAAAAAACAACATTTCTTTAATAATGAACTCGAACTCCATTATAATACTTATAAAATGAATTTGATGCTTCTATATCATCTACAACTTAATAACCATTATCTATTTCTAACTCATTAGCAATTAAGGATTTCAAGTTCTAAATATAGTAACTGTTATGTTAACTCGCATATCCTATATGCCTTAAGTTAACATTCTTCTTCTTTTAATTCCTATATATCAAATGTGAGATCCGTATTAAATATCATATACTCTAGGAAATGATAAGATATAGATATTGATCACTATCAAATGATGTTTGAAGTGGGAGCTTCACCAAGCTTCTTTTTCCACAAGATTGCAAGACATTTTATAATTCCTCTTTAGAAGATACCTTGTGGTTCTTGTTCACACTCATAATTTATACAAAATCAACTCCTGAGATATATAATCAAAGTATAGGTATTAACTATGTTTTTGAAGTCCAAGTACTATATCAGTTAACATCAAATGTTTACTTACATAACATTAACTTATTTGCTTGCATCCTCAATAGGGATGGATGAAAAGCATCTAAATATACAACAATTTGTTTGAGAATAGCTCTCAATTATTCTAAGAAATTTAAACTAATGAATTTTAACATCTCGCATGCTTTGCAGTTATTTATTATTACTTGTAGTGTTCTAACAACCTAGAGATAGAATAAGTAATGTTTTATGCGTATATATGTTACCAAATTAATTTAAAGATTGAGCGACCTATGCTTTAAGTTAATTATTGAGTGATGTCTACTCAAATTTAGTAAGCATTTGCCAAGAATTATTTTGCGAAGGTCCTTTGAAAGCCATTTTATCTATAAAGTTTCACTAGGGGAAGAGTTCCTATCAATTAGGAGGTGTGCTGCCTTAAAGATAGGACAAAAATTCAGGAAATTGGAATTCTCTCAACAAATCTTGAAAGATGAAAAAAAGATGACAATTGTAGAAGTATTTACTTATTGATATATCTGAGTATGCCCTCTACTCTATTTTATTTTCAATATCATTTCTCTACCACCTTTTGTCGCATTAACATATTTTGCATTAAATCTAAATATCTGTTTTGTTTGGTTAAGTATACTTGAAATCATGATCAAAGGCATGATAGAACTCTTAAAGAAAGAAAATATGAGAAAATGAAAAAATAAAAAAAAAGTGAGGAGAGAATTTCACAAAAATGAACGTTGTCTCGAGTTTATACCCAAACACCCTTCCTAAAACTTCATTGAACCATTGATAAAATACCCTCATTTAACCATCTGTTAGAGATTCAAGGAATGCGAAACCATTGAGCCAAGGTCCCTTTCAAGTCTAAAAAATTTGGTAGCTCAATCATTCCTTCAAACTAAAAACTAACCAAGTCATATGTTGTTGATATTTTTTGGATTTTAAAAATAAAAAAAGAAGGAAAACAAGAAAAAAAAAGTTAAAAGAAAAAAGAAAAAGAAGGTTCCTCTTCTAGCTAGAGCTGTTGATGTAGGGAGAGGACCTCAATAAGACCTCCATGCAAGAAATTTCACTTTTAGGGCCAAATTTAATTTCCATGTATTAGAGAAGATGAGAAACCTAAAATTGAATTAGTAGGAGAGGATAACAGGCGAAAAAGTAATATATTATCAGAGGAAAACTCATTTTTAGTGGACTTTCAAGCTAAGAACTCCTTATCTCACTTCTGAGAAAGTAGAAGAGAGGATTTGTTGAGCTTTAAAGTTCATAAATAGAGATTCAATCCAAGCTTTGTTCCAAAATTTAAACCACTAAGAGAACAAAAATCCACAATAGCTTTTTGGTCAAGAGTCATGTATGGAGACCATATGTAACTTCCATTTTGAAATGGAAGTCATAGATCTCTCTCTATTATAATTGAGTGAACATCTTCTATGATTTAATAAGATAAGTAACAGATTTTCTTAAACAAATATATATAATTGCAGTAACACTTGTAGGAAATAAACATTTGCGAAATATTTAGCTTAAAGACTTGAAACAGAAGATCAATCGTCAATTTAAAAGCCTCTAAGCTTGTTTAGCCAACATAGCATGATTGAGAGCTCGCAAGTCCTGAAATCTAATCCACCCTCTTTCTTTGATTTTCCAGGTGCACTCCACTTGCACTCTCTTCCCCTCTTTTTGTTGTCTCCGGAAAAAGCTTGTCTTTAATGCCTCTAGTTTGTCACGTATATCTTGAGGAAGGATAGTTTGTCACATATATGTTGAGGAAGGAGGAAGTAACTCGTCATGTAAGTGGGTATAGCTTGGGTAAAAGCTTTTAGAAGAACTTTCTTTCCTACCGTAACTTTCTTTCCTAGTTTATTACTAACTCTAGAGGTAGTAGATGGATGAGTTGAGGTGAATATAGATAGAGTTAAAATAAGTAGATGATAAATAAATATTTATTTATTTATACTTATTTAATATTTATATAGGTGTCTATATAAATTTAATGCATACCTATCCATATACTCAATTAAAAGTTAAATTACTTGAAAATAAATATTTTAATTGAATTACGATATTTATTTTAATTGAGCTGCAATTAAATTCAATTTTTAGTATAAAATAAAATATTAATTTTATTATTAAGTGATTAAAATTATAAAAAGATATTATTTTTTGAGAAAGGAAAACAATAATCTTATTTCATTGTAAAATGCAAAAATTTAATAGTAAAAAGTTGGTTTCTTTTATCATCTTTTAACAATTTTAAGGAAGATTCTCTTTTCACGATACATTAATTTCTTTTAATTTTATTCACTCACACAAGATTAGTTTAATTAATTTGCATCTAACTATTTAGAAGGATTAGTCTAATTAATTTGCATCTAACTATTTAGAAAATTATAACTATGTTTCATTTAAAAAAACAAATAATTTACGTTTGTTTTAATTTAAATCATTGTACACATAATTTATAAAAATATATTTTCACTAGTATGCTTATTTTCTTTATTGACAAAGAAAATATTTATCAAATTACTGAAAGTATTATATTATTATTTACTGTCTTTCCTTAAATAAATTATGGGAGAGGACATTTATTTAAAAATCAATTTAAATTTTATATATATATATATATATATATATATAACTTTATTATTAAAATAAATAAATTCTATTTAAAATTATTTTTTAGGTCATTTGCATAAATAAAAATATAGTATTTATTTTTAGGGATACATATATATATATATATATATATATATATATATATATATATATATATATATAT
>CATIWR010473871.1:0-43468 GCA_949677035.1 Omphalea diandra | reverse complement strand
TTGTATATTTGTTCTATGTCTGAATAAGTGTGTTTATGGTGTTTTTGAGCTTGGTGATGTTAGAAATGATGATATTTGTTGCCAATTTGACATGAAAAGTGATGTTGTCTTCAAAAGGAGTCATAAAAGTGCTTAAAGTGTGTGAGTTAGTTCTTTTAATTCTTGATGATTAATGGTTAATTAGATATTAATTAGTGTTCTTATTTTCATGTGTAAGAAGAGAATTTAGCTTAATTGGTATTTTACATCTTAGTTGAACTAAAGGCCATATTAATGCAGTATCAACTGGAGCTTGGAAATTTGTTGATGCACTGTATTGATTACATGGATTCTTGATCATTGTTGACTTTCTAAATGCTAATTAGGATCCTAATATTTATGTTTAAGGTGAGAATTAAAGGACGAATGGTGTTTTACACCTTGGTTGAGATGGAGGAAATATTGATGTCTTAATAGATTTTATGAAGTCCTTTTGTAAATTAATTATGTTTATGAACATAATTGATATTAAATTGAGTTTCTTGATGTTGTTTGACACTCTAGACCTTAATATTAGTGTTATATGAAAATTGAGGAGATGTTATTCATTTAGTGAGGGTAGGATAATACATGAAAGTCTTAATGAGCATATGGACAGTTTATGATTAGAAATGAATATGTTGATGAATTTAAAAGTATACATTCATGATCATTAAATGAGTTAAGAATTATAATTATGGACTTTGAAATGATTTAATGGTGATGTTGATTTTGATATTATGAATGAGATAAAAGGAAAATAGTGACAACGAGCAAAGTATGAAGGATGACAATTATGTTATAAGCTAAAGTTAATGACAGTTATGTTTGCATGCTTGATTAATGTTTAGGACATCATTGTCATTAAAAGAGCTTTTGCTCCATTATGATATATGTTATGTGCTCTATGGATGAGTTTAAGTAACTCTCCATATTTTAGATTTTATAGTAATAATGTAATGGATGTTTATGCTTAGTGGGTGAGATTATTAAGAGCAAGTAAGGATCAAGCTAAGAGCGAGTAAGGCTAAGACACAAAGATAGAAAAGATCAAAACCAAAGCAAGGAAAAGTTAAAGCTAGTAATGAAAGGTGAGGGATTTTATCGTGGCTTTCAATACCCATTGCATACATGCATCATAAATTCATATATAGGCCATAGTAGGTTAAATTATGTTGATATAAAAGTCACATGCATTTATATGAAGGAAATGTTATATTTAATTGCCATGTGATGCGAGGGTAGTTCAGAGAAGAAATGGGAATCCAAAGAGTCATAGCTAGCTATGCAAGGATGATATGACCAATATATGAAAATGAATGTTATGCATGCATGACACTACTAGTAAGAAAACTCTTTGGTATAAGAGAAAGACGCGACTAGTGAGGCAACTCTTTTGTGCGAAAAAGATAAGTAAACCAAATAAGGATTCCCATGGATTTGACTATCCATATATGTAATGTTTTACTATGCAAATGACATATACAGATGATTTGTGATATAGCTAGAGATGCATTCATGTAAAGGCATGTAAGCATGCATATGGATAATATAAATTCCTCACTAAGTTTCCCACAAGAAGCTCATCCCTACACATATAGATTGTTTTACAGGTTGAGCATAGGATTGATATCATGATCGATGGCTATTGGTTAAAGGTTATAAATGAAGGTTTTAAGTTATGTATCATATATTGTCAAGGCACTACATTGTTTCTTCGTAGTTGCCTATAGTAATGATGTATATGTGTAATTGGAAGAGTTGTAAATGTACTAAGAAAATGTGAGCATATCTTGTATTCTTAGTAATCTCCATAAAGTGTAAGTTATGAATATTGTGATATGTATATGTCTAAGGTTAATGTAATGCAAAATGGTTATGATACATGATTAATGGAAATGATTTTGAAGCACATTAAGATTTATGGCCCATGTAAGATAAATGTTGAATGCTTATGATAATGAAAGGAATGTTATAGCTAGAGTGACCTTGAGTTGACCCCTAATTCTAGGATTGTCTAAGTGAAAGAGTATTATGTTCAATTACGTATATAATGAAGGTAAGTAACAGAAAGAATAAAAAGGAATTGATTGGTAAGTCTTGACCCTTATAACATGACCAAAAATGAATTAAATGACTATAGTATAATATAAGAAAGTGTTTTATAAAATGTTTGGGATCAATCTAACTTGAATCTCTATCTTCCATTTGTATTTTTCCTAAGAATTTAAATGAGGCAAATGAAAGCTAAAAATGTTTATGTGCCAATCAATATAAATTTTAGATTCAAGGTATTAGAGAGTGTATAAATGGATTTTAACCATGAATAATAAAGCTTGCTATGGGTTCTAAAGGCCTTAAGCCTTATCATGCCTTAGCACTTGCTCGGTTCGAAATCCAGGTCATGGCAAGTTCTACTTGAAAATAATTTCTATCCATTATTGTGGTGGATGGGTGGGCTTGGCATTTATGCAATATGGATGGTCTTAAAATCATGGGATGTTTTAATTGGTTTGTAGGTTGTAGTTGAGGATTAGATTGTACGACATGAGGTCAAAAATAAGATTTATAGGTTATGGAGAATTAGAATTATTAGGTGGAACAAGAGACGTAGATGGCATGGTTTGTTATGGAGAATTAGATGAGAATGAGTTAAAGGTGAGGGAGAGTTGATATCAGGATGGAGTTTGTAGGTGGTGCTGAATGAAGAGTATTGGGGTAAAGAGAGTTACTTGAAATAGCAAGGTTCGAGTGAGAAGAATGACCAATCAAATGAAGCCTTGTAATGTTGTCTAATGGAACCAAAACTACATGAGGGGCATGACTTTTACAGGGAAATAATTTTTCATGAAATTTTGCATGTTATGCAAGATAAATGTGACAAACAATTATAGACAGAATGAAAAGGATTGTTACCTAAGAAAACACGTTTTTTGTTCAAAAGAAATTTATGAGGATGGTAAAGACAAAGGAAATAGTATGGTTCCTTGCCATAAAGTAATTGACAAGGAGATTTATTATATAGGATAGGACTTGGTAGATTATTAATTGATGTGGCACTCAGAAGAAAAGTAAAATTTCAGTATTTGAGAGGGATATTTCCATGATCAAGTAACATGAGTCCAGGATCAACCACATGTCTAATTTTTCTTTCAGAATTCCTATTTTATTCATGTGTATGGACAAGAAATGCAATAAACAACACCAACATTTTGAAAATATTTGTTTGATTTTTTATATTCATCTCTCCAAACATAATAGAATAATTTTATTTTTGTATTAGATTGTCTTTCCATCAAAGATTTGAAATTAAGAAATAAGTCATAAGCTTCGTTTTTATTTTTCATAAAGTACACCCAAATATATCGGGTGAAATCATCAATAAAAAGAACAACATAACAATGACATAAACTAGATAACACTGGAGCTGGACCTTAGAATGGATAATGTCAAAGGGACCTGAGCCGTTGTGTTTAACATTAGCTAAAGGAAGACGAGCTAATTTACCTAAAAAAACAAGTAGAACAAGAATTAGACTGGCAATTAAAGCATGGTGGACTAAAAGTGTTCACAATTTTGGA
This sequence comes from Omphalea diandra, assembly GCA_949677035.1. Classification (NCBI taxonomy): domain Eukaryota; kingdom Viridiplantae; phylum Streptophyta; class Magnoliopsida; order Malpighiales; family Euphorbiaceae; genus Omphalea; species Omphalea diandra. Next base: position 39,869 of record CATIWR010473871.1, on the reverse strand, counting down.
ATCAGTTCGTGGATGAGGATGACCCAAACGCTCATGCCACTCATGTAGTGATGATTTTTCAGTAACTAACGCATGTTTCATTATGGGTCACAGGGTGTACAATCCATGTTCACTCGATCCTTATAGAAGCATCTCCTTAGTTAACTGGTCTTTAATAGCACACAAATTCTAATGGAATTCAAAGAAGTAGTTATTGTCGGAGTAAACTTTTGAACAAATGGCAAATTTTTAACAATTTTGGGAACTTGTAGAACCTTATTTAATTTCAAACTACCATTTGTAGAAGAGAGAAAGGCAATACTAGTGTCAGAAATCTGCAATCCTTGACCATTACCTACATGAAGTCGATCTCCACCGTTATATTCATTTACAAAGTTAAGAGAAGTCAGAAGTGATGTGATAATTGGCCGTTATAGGGGTGCCAAGTTAGTTGATGTTGCTTGGCATAGGAACTAGAAGGCTATTGATGTTCATGATAACTAGAAATTTGAGATTGTTGGCCATTATATGTGTAGTTGGCTTGCGGATTAGAAGGATTTTGTGTGCCAAAATTTTGTCTAGGTTGGTACCATCTGTGACACCTATCAACTGTGTGATTCCTCAAGCCATAAATCTGACATGGTCCTCGTTGTCTATGGTTTCCATTACTAGAATTCATAGGAATGCTACTGTTCAAAGGTTGTTGAGCTGGTGTAAGTAGTATAGGAGGATTCAGAGTTTGCTTGACAACCATGTTGGCAAGAGACAATTTTTATGTTCCTTTGACTAGTATTTTATAAGCAACAGGCTCAGATAATTTTTATGGTCAAGTTTAACAACAAAGGTATGGTGAGCTGAAGATGGAAAAGAAGTAACGTTTGTAACAGGAACAATCTGAGCCTCCATTTATGGTTGATGTTGTGGCAACTGTGATACCATGTAAGAGTTTGAAACTGATGGATTTGATTGATATTTGAAGAGTACGTTAAAATAGGTATATACATATAGAGTAAAAGAATACAATAAGTGATTAACAACGACAGTAGTGTAAACGAATCTGTACAGAGATAAATAAAACATTTATTGGCAAAGGTAATTACAAAAAGTTATGATAGTATCTCTTAACAATTTCCATCCATGAAATATTATTGTTTCTATTATGAAACTATACCCCGTGTATTTGTTAGACTTTATTTTATAATCCATATTATTATTTTTGAATTCTCTTTAATATAACTAAGAAATTGATTAAATGAGTTTTAGACTTGAAAATTTTATATAACCAAAGTGAAATTGTAAATAAAAAATATGAAATCTACATTAATTTGTCCCTTGTGAAAAGTATAAATATTTCAATCATCCAAATAAAAAATTCAAATGATAAAAAAATAAATTGTTAAAAAATAGTTTAATTTTTCACTGCATAGGCAATATTTTTGCAGTTGTTTGTGTACAAAAAGAAAAATGCGTATAAAAATTTATGGTCTTCTCTTTCATTTTTTTCAAATTTATTAACCTATTCAAGAATAAAAAAAAAATTATAATTACAATTGAAATAATAAATACAATTAAAACAAGAATAATTATAAAAAAAACTAATTGCTTAAATAAAAATAATATTATCGATTCAATAACGGTATTTTTTAATTTAAGAAATGCATAAATGAAAAATAAAATATATCCATAATATTAGCCAGATACATAAATGATATAAATTAAAACTAAAAGAAAACTATATTGCTATAATAATTTAAAAGAAAGAAAATAAATAAATAAAATTTACAAATGATACATATCGCTTTTTCTATCACTTGCAAAAATAAAAAGCAATTAACATACTATAATAATAAAACTCCAGAAAAATACCATAATATATTGACTAGTTAATATGATAAAAAAAAAATAATATTTCTTATAGCCAAGATCTACACACACATTCTTTGGCTAACATTTTCTATTTTTTTGTTTATAATAATGATCATATTTATATACCTTAATTGTCTACTTATAGTTGTCAATAAAACAATAATACTATTGACAATAATACTCAATTTTCTTAATAAAAATCATGAACCTCATTTACTATGATTAAACATGATATCTAATTATTTTCAAATGACCTTTATTGAACCTTTTCCCAGATTTTTTTTTTTTTTTGTTACGTGGAAAACTTTAAAAATTAATTTACTTATAAATTGTTCAAAAAAAAATTCTTGATTTTTCATAATTTTTCTTTTAAATGACCTCCTTTTCATGTTTATTTCTTTACTTTAAAATTGATGAAATTTTTTTGTTGTTGCATTTAACCGGTTTAATTTTAGTAAACTTTAAGTGCATTTAATTTATTTATTTATATATCATTTTAAAGTCTATAGAATATATCAAAACTGACCCATAGATATCCCTGCATTATTTCACTTAAAGTGTCAATATTAAAAATATTTTTTTATTTTATCATATTATACTTTTTAATTTAAAAAATGTTTAAATATTGTTTATATTATATATTTTTAAAAATTTCAGAATTAATATTTAATCGAACTGACAAATAATCAGCTGCCTCACCAATTCATCCTATCTGATTTTAAAAATATTGCTATAAACAAAAGAGAATAGTTAACTTGTGAATTCAGATTCCACGCGCTCTTTCCATTCAATTTTTGTTGGTTGAGTTAATCACTTTGCATGTGTAATTTACCAATTGTATAATTATGAACAGCTATTCCCGATGCCCAAAATCATATGGTTTTGAATCAAGTAATGGACCAAAATGCACTATTCTCATGAGGGTACTGAAATGGGGCAGTGTACATGTGTCGCCTGGCGACAGCAACAGTTGTGTGGCTTAGAATAATATAATAACTAAATAGAGAATGACATGTGAGTGAGCTTTGGCTTAAGATGATGGTAGCGTTAGTGATATTAATGAAGTTTATCATGCACATGTGGGATAAAATGCTAATTTTGGTTTAGTTAGTTACATTCTGGTTCAAAAAAAGGATGAGTGATTTGACGGGAAATAATGGTAGGCAAACTAAGTTGGATTTGCGGACAGGCAAAAACAAAGAACTTTATAGAAAAGTAATAAAATTTTGAAAGCTCATGTAAGTAGGACAATCAAGGTATGATGGAATCAATCAATATCAATATATATTATTAATTTTAAAATTAATTTTAAATAATTATTTATTATTTATTAGATAATTATATATAATATAGTTATATGTCATTATTTTATATCATATTATAAAAATTATCATATTAAAAAAATAAATATAAAACTAAAAAATTTAATTACAATATAAAAAGACCTTTGAGATAGAAAATTAAAAAAATTTAAACAATAAAATTCTAAAAAATATATAATGAATATAGAACAAAAAAAATTTCTACATAGAAAATTAAAATTCTAAAAATTAAAATTGTAAATAATTTATAAACAAAAAATTAGAAAAATTTAAAAGTACTAATTTTAAATAAGAAGCTACAATTTAAATTAATTCCACTTATGATTCAAAATTCTAAGCATATAAAATCTAGCGATCGTATAATAGATTGTAAAAAATTATTTTGTTCAAGTTTAACATATTTTTTCTTAAAATTATGCTACATAAAATAAATTAATAAGTAGGCATAAAATTTATAATTTTATATTAGCTCTGTTACAAGATAATGTTATTTACTGTATTTAATTTTTATTTTCTTAATCAAATTATTTATGTAATTGTTATTTATGTTATTTTTAAGAGTTATTTTATTAATTGATTTGTTATGTAGGCTAAATGGTAGAATATGTAAATAATAGTGATATGATAAGTTCTTTTGATAATGATAGTTCTAGCAATGATGATAATGATGATGATGATAGTGAGGTATGTGACAAAACATAAAATTAAATTTGTGAAAAGAATTTATTGTTAGACTTTCATGTTTAACGGAAACGCATATATACTTTAAGTATTAGTTGAAAATTCGACAATAAGTTATGGATTTATGTGACATTAAAAATGATGGGCTTATTATGAGATAAGAGAGATATTAATGTAGAAGACAAAGTGGCAAGGAAGGATAATTTGTATTTGTGGTCACTATATTATAGTGCAAATTTTATTATGGTCATTAAAATATTATTTTTTGCAATTAAGCCACTGAAGTACAATTAAAATTGTAATTAACGTTCCAGCGGATTAGTGTTATTCCGGTCATCAGAGATATGATGTGGAATAAAAAAAAAAAGAATTTATAATGGTTTATGTCATAAAGTAGACGATACGTGAACGGTGACGTAGAAAGAATTGCCACATCACCGTCCACTTATTACTCTCTTTTACCCTTCCTCCCAAAAAATAAATTTTTTCTCCCTCTCCTTTGTTAGTTCACGATATCCCAATTTGAAGAACCCTAATAATCAACAAATTAGGGAAAATAGGAGAATCAGAGGGCGTAATGGCTCATTGAATACCAACTTGTAGGTGTGGTTTACCATGTATCTTAAAGACTTCATGGATGGAGAAAATAATGGAAGACGATTTTATGGTTGCATGAACTATGGGGTAAGGATTCGATTTAGATTGTGGTTACCATGCATAGGTTATGTAATTACTTGCATTCCACTTCTTACTCCTCTTATCTATTGTTCCTTAATGTACTATTGGGTTTATTTTTCCTTTAAGGGGTAGGTCTTTTTTGTAAGGCTTTCTATCGATATGATGAATGACTTATGATGTTGAAGAGGATAAACAGTGAGAATGTGGCAATTGCTGGAGAAAATTTTTATAAAAGTTGTGAAAGTAATATTTTGTTTAGGCAATGGACATCTTATATGGCTAAAAGCATTCTTGTGATGGAGGGAGGAACTCAAGCTATCGATGAGTTTAGTGGCATGGCTCAAACCAGAGGAACTCCAATTATGAACTCAAGCTATGTTTGTAAGAGTGTGAGAAAGGCAGGAACTTATTGGTAGTGGCTCTTTGTTGTTGATATTTTTTTATAGGACTGTTTATAGGGATTTGTATTAGTAATTAGGGCTTTCATGGTTATATGTGTCGGTATGATATGGAAGAGAATTGTAAGGATAATGAGGGACATGTATTGGGAATTAGGGATTTGATGGATGATGTCCTTTTTGTTGTTCTTTTTCCTTTTCTTGCCTTAATATATGACAGTTTAATTTTTGTTCTTATTCCTTTACCGAGTATTCTTGTTCTTTTCCTTGCCTTATGATAATGATGATGATGATAATAATAACAATGATGATGATGATGATAATCTATTAGATAATTAGTATGTTATTTATAATGATGATCTATTAGATTAATAGTATAAATATAATGTGTTTAATAAGTACTAATAACAACAAAAGTAATAATCATAACATGACATAATAGTTAGAAGAATAATAATAAAATGAAACATATTTTCCATTTAAATTAAATTATAATGACATCGTAACATGTCATAAAAACTATAGGCACAATAAGTTTATATTTATCTATGCCATAAAAAATATAACCAATATAAAAATTCCCACATGAACCTGATCTACCAACATGCCTATATCAGGCCAAAATATATCCTATGACATATCAAGTTCACAGGGATCTATGAATGATAAAAAAAAAAAAAAACTAATTATAGTAATAATATGCTTGTATTGTTTATGAAAGCATAACAAAAACTTGTTATTAAATCTCCCTATCAATCTGCAAAAAGTTGCAAACAAAATATTGATTGTAACGACCATTTTCATTTACAAATCATGGCATTCATGTCTAAAAATATATATGTTTAAAGGTTTATTCATCATACATACATAATCCAACATGTATTTAATGTACATATATATTAACTAATGTTTAAGGCTAGTGAACATAAACTGGTTCATATCTAGATATATGTACATGACACAAGGAGAGAGAGAGAGTTGGAATTCAGCCGATGACATGTGGTCCATGTGTCTCTATGCAAAACTCTATGCATCAAAGTATTCAAACCCTATACTTCAGTATCTGGAAAATATAATTGTGATTTCGGGAGTCACAACTCAATGAATAAAAATAATAATAAGATTCTTATGGTATAACCAATAATCAAATATCATCAAGATACATTACAAATATAATAATTGACTATGCAAGTGCAAATGCAATAGATTGATTTTTGTAGTGACCTTGTAAGGCGAGCACTGCTCCTAGGAATTCATGTGATTCAAGTGACATTTGATTTTGTTGGCCAACATATAACAAGTGAATCATTTAATCAATAACATGTGCCAATAGGACATATTGGTCCTTTTTTCAAGTGATTTGCAAGTGTTTGACAAGCTGATCACAACATCCTTTTAGTTCCATATGTAAGTGTTGATTCACAATGGTATACCAAGTAATCATTAAGAGGATATAATTCTCACTTAATTTATATTCACATGTAAAATGTAACAATTCAATCACATACACATGCAATAAAACATAATCGTATCATAAAATTATCACCCATACATATTAGAATCTAATTATGGTTTTTACTTACCTTTTAATGTGACCAATCTTTATGGTAGGTTTGGTTCTCTCTCTAGGGCTTCCTTAAAGTGTTGAGATCCTAATATTTGATACATACATGGTTATAAGTATGTCAAAATGATTATGAATGGTTGGTATGCAACTATGGCATGATCCATGCAAGTGGACCTAGTGTTTATGTATATTTTCCTTATATAGTAGCCTAACCTTGCTACACTCTCATAGTAATAACTCTAGATATACTTATCCAAATGACTTGATTCTATTTTTCAAATAAACTAAACACATAATGGTACAATATAGTCAAATTTCATATCAATATAAGACATAGAGAAAATATGGTGAATTTTTTTAATTTTTCCCTATTTCAATGTCATCTTAATCTAAGTAGGTCTTACAATTTTGGGTATATCTCAAATTGTACAAATCTAATTGAGAAAATTATCTATCCAAAGTTACAAACACATAAAGGAACATTTTTCATGTTTTAGTCATTGTCTAATTCAGTTTATAAAGTCACCAAAATAAATGACCATTCTTAGGGTGAGCAAGTTTTCAACAAGTTCATAATCAGTCATGATGAAGGTGCAAAATCTCAACTACCATGTTAAGTTTGGCAAAACTATTTTATAAACATCTAGATCATACGTAAATATATAACTTTCAAGTTTTGAAACATCATCAAATTTTGAATCTATAGCCATTAAATTCTTGGAAAATAGAATTAAAAGACAGATGAGGTTTCATCAGGTTTAGGGTTAGTCACAATCAATAAGCCATATCTCTTTCCACACAACAAATCAAGAAAAACTACTTTACATGCATTTATATGGGGCATAAAACTACGACTTCCATGTTTTACACTTTCCTTAATTCCTTTTATAGGGTTATGAAATCATGGGTACAAAATTCTGCTCTAATAAGAAAACCAACACAATCAGCTCTCGTTTCTCTTGAATTTCAAATTCCATACATGAGCTCTACCTCAAATGCTCTATAATTCTTACTAACCATGCATGATTAACATGTCATGTGGGATTAATTTTATATGGGAATAATGTAAATTAACTTACTTATTTTTTCAGAACCAGAAAAGCTTAGGATTCCTTCCTAAGCAGCTCACTCTTCTCCCTCTTTCTTCTTCTTCTTCTTCCTTTCTATCTTTCTTCCTTAGCTCTCTCTTTCTTTTGTTGCCCCTCATATTTATCCTATATATTATGCTCCTAAAGGATCACAAATTCAATTTCTAAACCTATTCTCATAAGACAAAATCAAGGTGTCTCATTTACATTGGTTGGAAGTTCACTTTTCCTCTTTTAGTCCATTTTTTTCATTCCTTCATCACTTCCATCTATCTCATAATCTCCATATGCTCCTTATACTTTTAAATAAGCTCTAAAACACCATTATTTATGATGATATATCATGCACACAACATAAGATAATTTGTCATGCAACTATATAAATATTACATATATGTTCAAGTGTCTCAAATGCAATGGTGCAAGTGTCATCGTTATGTTTATTCAATTCACATATCTAAATGATCATTTATCCATTGCATATGTTCATGTGGGATTACAAATCATTTATGTAATGAATATATTCATGTAAGAATGCCAATAAATGTGGATAGGAATGTTACATTCAGTAGGCCTATGTGCAATAGAAGCAAGTGTTTTCTTCTTTGATATCTCGTTTATACTTGTACATTTTGTAGGAAATTTTTTCCTTCCTTTCTGCTATTATGAAATAAGATAAGATTAACTCGTAACTTTCATACAAGCAAACAAATTAAATTAAATTAAAATACTTAATACTTCCAATGTCTTAGGAGCTTCAGTTTCCTCATTGTTATCATCTGATTTGATCATAACTTGGAGTATAATCTCAATATCTTCTTCAGCTTACATTGGATTAATCACCTAAGACAATTATACATTTACAATTACATTCAATATGCAATCTCATCATACAATATGATATACACATTAACATATTACCTGGGACACAGGCTGAGATAAAGGCTATTGGGACATCTTAAGAATGTGACAGTGGTCATATTTCTCAAGCTCAAGAGATCTTTGTGAAGCATTTCTATATTAGGCATAAGGGTAAATATATAATCATTTGTGGTTTGAGTGCTTCCCTGTCACAACACAAAATATGTCAAACAAATAAACACAATCAAACACACACACACACATCAAAAAAAAAAAAAAAAAAAAAGGAGCACTCATATTAGGCATCCATCTCATAATGCAAGGAGGATTAATTGGTTGTTCCTTTGGCTATGATGATGAAGCATATTTCTTTGTCTTTTGCATTTGGCTCTTGAACTTGCTCCTTACCTACATATTCCAATAACAACATGAAGGTTACCAAACATAACATAATAAGGTTAAGCAAAACAAAAGTTAAAAAATAAATGCAAAACACATACAAGCAATTTATCAATTTTGGTGTTTATAAATGCACTAGTTGCTACTCTTGCCTCATCTCCACGCCTTCTCTTGTTATGACCAATTTCCCTACATACATTACAAGGCATGATTGTGCCTTTCTTAGACACCTTATATTTTTTATAGCACAGTCAATCTCCTGTGCTTCAAGTCTCCTTAACTTTGCCTTTCCACCCTTCTTCTTTGGCTATGGTTTTGCAGGTGGATGGAATAGTACTTCATCACTTGTAAGCCACATCTCAAATCCATTAATAAGATTAATACAATGTGAATATATTCTGAGGTATGACTTTACAATGCAACACTCATCCACATAACCTTCAAGCTTCCCATGGTTTATCATTAAGGCATTTATAAAATGTGCACAAGGGATGCCTATTAGTTGCCATCTTCTACAACTGTAGGTCCTATCATCCTTATCAACAACATATTGCCCCCCTCGACCAACTACTTGAACTTTCCTCCACCTGACCATATTTATATGTATATACAATTAAACTCCTTCATTTTATCAAACTTTTTATGAATTTTTGGACATAAATAACTTGTCACATTTTTCATTGCATCCCTCTTAATCTATAACCTTCTCATCAATTTTGTCCTTATTATTTATAACATTGTAACAATGCCCTTGTCCCTTGCTTAAAGGATGTTAAGCAACATATCACATAGGTTGGAAAAAGACCCTATAACATTTGATGTAATGTAATACTAGTTAAACATATTAAAATATATTAAAACATCGAAGACTCAAAAATAATATTAAAATACCTTTTATTTATGTGACATAAATGTCCAATGCTAGGGGTTTGTTTGAATATCCAGATCTTGTGAAAGAAAGGAAAGGAATCAGCTCCAAGATTCCTTGGTTTCCCCTCCTACACACTGCCCAAGCTAATGGAAAGATGCAATCATTTACATTAATTGCAACAACAGACAATAATTGCCCACCATACATGCCCTTCAAAAAGCACTCATCTAGACTAATAATAGGCTACATCCTAACTTAAATGCACTTTTTAAAACATATAGACATACATAAACTCCTTGAAACATATTTTCATCTCCCAAAACTCCATAATACTTCTAGGATTTGTTCTAAGAATCCCTAGCTTATAGTGCATCAACCTAACTATCTGGCCTTTCTCTTCACCATTTCTTAGCAAGCCATTTGGATGTGGCATGCCTAATGCTATGATCTTTAATGCACTCATGATTTAAATTTCTTGAGTTTATTTTGATTGTGGATGAGTCATTAGACATTGGACTTACCATGGACACCCTTTCTTGCATTTGGCTTTACACCTAACTAAATCATTAGGGCCAAACACAAATTAATACTTATTTAAAATATATCAAATCCTAACAGCTTCTCTAAACTGTTCAAAAGACTGAAACTTTAACTTCAGAAACAATACAGGCCTAGACATGTCCTTTTCTTCTATAAATTTTGGATACCTAGCTGTTTTTGCCTAACTATCACCATCACTATTTGTATCTAATGCACTAAATAGCTCATCAAATGGAGTATAATCAAACTCTTTTTCATCATCTATATGGTCAACATTCACTTTAACTATCTACTTACTCTTGTTTGACCTATCTCTTTTTATATCCTTGTTTACATACTTGTCAAACAAATCATCATCATCTAATTCATAATCACTGTCAATGAATTATGTATGGGGATTAATAATGTAATCCTCATCACTATCATCACTAGCATAACCACCCTTATTACTCTCATCAAAATTAATGCCTCCAACATGTACTTCACTCATACAATTGTTAGTTGGTTGCCCACCACAGACATAAGACATTGGACAATCATGACTAGTGATATTGACATCCCCACAAACCTTATCATTTCTAATTCCATGGCCCTTAACCCCCATCCTTACTAACTTTATAACTACTACCCACCTCAACACAGGTTATGTTTATAAAATTTTTCAAATATAAACATATCACTTTCTTTTCTTCACTCTTACCAGACATTTCTAAGGCATCACTATCTGTCTTTATTTTTCTGAGAGACATACCATCACTAGATTCATTTTAGTAATAAGCTAACTCCCCAATCAACTCACACTCCCTCCTTATCCTCATAATTTCAATAAATGATAGTCTATGGAGGCCACAATAATCTACGTAATCCATGCCTTTATTATGATGCAATTGTATGGTAAAGTACACAAAAGATGTTGTTGCATATAAGTGTAAAATAAACAAATAAACAATAATCAATATCATCAATATGCATAGACAATGTTATTAAGCTAGATTTATGCATAGACATAATTATATGAATAGCGACAAAAGGGAATAAAATATATCAGTTTTTTTTTTACATCCAGTAGCAAAGCTACAACCTTTTCCAACATGGATAATGCATATTGATAAAAAAAAAATTAATAAAATATCCCTTAACTTCACAAAAAGATATACATACACATATAATAAAGCAAAAAATAATCATATCTAATCACATTAACCCATGGCATTAACACCATCACCAAACCCTACCTACACTAACCCCAAAAACAATTATAACCAAAAACACTTTGTACATGCAGAGTATGACCCATCCTAACCCCGTAACAAAATCAAACCAAAAAAAAAAAAAAAAACATGCATAACCCCTACAAACATTTTACATGCAAATCTTGGTTTTAAAATTTCCAAGTGCAAATTATCATACAAATAAAAAATCCCTACCAAAATGAGCTTTACTTATCATAAATTGAGGCTTCAAAATTCAGAAGCCTTCGATTCCAATCCATGGTATGATAATGCCAATTTCAACTTCAATGTGGTAAGCACAGTTCGAAAAAAAAGTTATCTTTTGATTCTTATTGATAAATACAAGCAAGTTAGGGTTGCAAACATCGTGGTTATGTGAAAGAGAGATTTGTTAATCAAAGTCATGATTATTTGAGAGATAATGGAGAGAAGATGGAAAGACTAGTGAGAAGTATGTAATTCATCCAATTCACTATAGTAAATAGAGGTCAGAAGTGGGTGGTGATGTAGCATAAGCTAAATGGCTTCAGAAAATAAAATTAATTTTCTATTTCCAAGTCAGACCTCCGATTGCCAAAATAACACTAATTTTTTGGAAAGAGTTAATTGCAATCTTAATTGCACTTTAGTTAACTTGATTGTAAAAAGTAATTTTTTAATGACCACAATAGAATTCGCACTATAGTATAGTGACCATAAGTACAAATTACCCAACAATATGATTAGCAATTCTTTGCCATGGTATTTTAGAGAATTGCGACTAAAAGATTTCAATATTCACTTGATAATGTGTATCAGTGGAGCAAAAGAATTATATAAGGGACATTAGCTACTTTACATACTTGTTTGATCAAATATGTGAATAAAGATCCTGTGTAATCTAAAATTCATAATAATCTAAGATGTATTTATATTTTTAGGTCTGTCCATTAAATTTATTTTTCTTTTTTTATTTTTATTATGCTTAAGTAGCATTTTGAGATTAATATATATATATATATATATATATATATATATATATATATATATATATATATATATATATATATATTGATGGTGCCTTTGATTCTTGAGTGGGCTAATGACCTGCCAAGATTGAGCAAATGTGACCTAAAGGGGACTATATCTCCTGCAGTCACTCTAATGCTTGAGTTAGTTAAGACTTTTTTAAGAAAAATGAGAGCTTGAGAGTTTGAGTAGTAAAGAAAAATCTTAAAAGCAATGTCCCTCCATCGTGTAAAGATGATGAATATTTATACCATGGTTCTTCTTAGATTCTTCCCAAGCATGCAAAAATAGTATCCATTAGCTTTTGTCTTTATTTTCCCGCAAAACTCGAAGAGGGGTCTACTACATAATCACTTAATTCAAACATTACTCTTATTTGTCATTTTGTGAGCTTTTTCAAATGGTGTGAGTGTTCATATGTTATGATGTTCAAATGTTTATATTTTCTAATACATTGTTCGATCTTATTCATTTTGCTCACTCATTCAGTTTTTTACTTTTTTCGCTCTTCATTCATATAAGAAATGTGAAGACTAATTTGGTTGTTCACTTGTTAGGTTCTTTGTCCCTCTAGGGAATACGTGTCGATCTCGTGACAAACAAGTGCCCTTATTTAGGACAATTAGTGGTATATTAACTATCAATAGTCCTTTATGAAGGAGTTTTTTTTTTTTGGCATTTATGCCACTATGTCTTAGTTGTATTTTCTCTAAATGAGGGCTCCCTTCTAGAGGGTTCATTTGCATGCAATATGTCTATTGCCTTTTGAGTTGTCATGCCACTTCATGTCTTATGATAATTAATGTTGTTTTAATTTCAATTATGAGTGTGTTTATTGATCTCTAAAATTAATTTAGGCAAGACTTTTAAGCTTTCCTCTTCTGGTATATAACGTGCCCTAACTCTTTTAACCTACTTTGTTGCTTGTTGTGATTTTGCCTTCTCTACTGTATATCTTCTCTTTGTTTCTTTTCTATTTTGAGGCAATTTTTGTTTTACTAAGGTAATTTATTCTTTCCTCATTTTCTTAATTCTTCTATGGTGAAATGGCAATATTATTTGGACAAGCTCTTGCAAAACTTTGAGATTACTCTTTAATGGTGATGAGAGATTATTTGTTATTTTTCTTCTAGAAATATATTATATACCTGAAGAGCACGGGTCGTGCTATTGCCTTAGCAACTTTAAGGCTTCCTTTAAGAGAGCGATTGTTATGTATAGGGATAAAATGAAGGTAGGTCTTAAGTTCCCCTTTCACCTCTTATTGTAGATTACCTTTCTTTTTACATTAATTCCCTTACCTAGCTTCATTCAAATGCTATTTGTATTCTTTGTAGCATTATCGAGATCTATCGAGTAAATGAATTAGCCCTAAACACGGCTCATATCACGTATTTGTATAGTTTGACCCACAGGTTGAATTAGGCCTTTTTTGTCCTTGACCACTAAGGCCAAAACCAAAATGGTTTACAGTCTTCACTCCTCCCTAAAGCACTGGATGAAAAATTTGTTGTCATGTCCCATCCTTCTGCATTCAGCCACCTTCCTCGGGCATTTCTAGACAAACTAACGACCTTAAAAGGGGATGTAAACCAAGGTGACCATGATAAACTATTCAAAATTATCTCAAATTGCCTTGAGGTTCAAACTTCCTAGAGGAAGTATGTTTGATTATTTATTTGTCATAGGTTATTTCCTATGGAGAACCCTTAAAAACCATTATAGAAGGGAGATTGGTCTGATGAAAAGTTGATTGAAGCTATTGACAAACATGCTAAAGAGTCAACAAATTCTTCGAAGGAGCCTCTTATTAGGAGAGGTATTAATTCATTTATTTCTTTATTCTTGCTTTACTGATATGTACTAAACATTTTATGGAATAGGGAAAATGGAGTTCCTAAACACTCTACATATTAATTTAGATGATGTTGAGATCATCCCGATGGACAATACTGCAATGTTCGATGGATTGGTTAAGGGTGTGGTAGTAGTGGACTACGCTCTCATTCCTACTTCTGACTCTATTTTCATAGTTGTCACTAACAATGTTCCTGTGGTTAAACCTATTCTAAATGTGTTAATTGTTGAAAACTTGATGCCTCTCCTACTACAAGTTAGGGTAAAGAAGGGATTGAGGAGAGGGAGCAGAGGATGAGAAAAAAGGTCGAGTGAGAGGTTCAACCTCCAATAAGGGCGAAAGTAAGCACTGTGAGGGTGTATATAGGTTATAGACCTTTTTATAACTAGCGCTGAACATATCGATATGACCATGGTAGGTTTGGATTAAGATTTGGTGATCTACAACAAACTCTCAAAGTTGGAAAAGATATAAGAGGATAATTAGGATTTGGCAAACCTGTCTTTGATCGATGTGGTAAGGGTGGGGACCAAGTATATGTTAAAAGGGCTGGCTACATGCCATTATTAAGAGTGAATGTCAAAAGGCCACAGTGAGGGCCTCTTTTTTATGAGTACTACAATTTTCTTCTGGGCTATTTATACATACTTTTGTTATCCAAACTTTTTTATTCCTAGAAAGTTACGTGCAAGCTTACTGAAGCTCAGAAGAATATGAGAAGGATGATTGATCACTTTAATATATAATAGAAGAAAAATAATGATCGGCATAATGTTGAACTAAATAGGACTCGCCTTTCTTAAGGTAAGGAAAAAAATCAGGGGCTTAAAATCCAACATTTGGAAGCCTACCTAGCCTAAGTGAACAACCAATTGGAGTTTGCTACTAAAATAATATTACACTTAAGCAGTGGTTTTAGGGAAGGCCAGAAAGGACGAGACTTCAGAGTTATGCCCCTTTAAGGGTATGTGCAGGCAGTTTAGTGGGTTTTAAAGGAGGCTCACTTGGGTATCAACCTCTATAAATTAAAAGAGATCAATTTTGAAGGGTTGAACGAGGCATACAATGACTATTATAGACAGAAAAAGGGGGCACGCTAGCCTTCAATACTCTCTTCCCCCTTGTTCACCATGAGTTCAATGAATGGAATAAGATGACCCGAGCAATTACAAACATGAAATCTTATGAGACCTCTCTTCTCAACATCGCTCTTCCTATATTTGTCCTGGGACTCAAAAGGGGAGCTATAATGCCTATTATGCAAGTTGAGGAAACTTATGACCCTTCTATAAAGAGAAATGAAGTTGCCTTCAATCTTCCTTAGGCTGCTGATAATACGACTCCTATTGTAGATAATATCCTTGATTATGGTCCCCTAGCTTTGTAGTCTTTGTATTTTCTTCTTATAATAGTAACATTCTAGAATGAAATTAGTTTATGATTTATTCTCTTTGATTTTTTTAAGACAAATAATAATAGAATAAGAAATGAACAATTCTTCTAGCAGATAAATATTTTTGAATGTGTATATTGATTTAAAGGTGCTCAACTGAATAGGTTGACTTTGAGCTTAAAATGTCTATGTAAAAACCTTTGTATATAGTATTTTGAAAGTGTTTTGTTGACTAAACCACTTATAATTTCTTAAGTGCTTCAAAAATAACTTAATAGAAAATAATTAAGATAACTAAATTATTCGGATGGGTTGATGCTTTGAGATTTGCACCTGAGGACATGCATTTGTTCCTTTTTTGGTTTTATTGATCATCATTTTTCATTTCTTTTAGGGAAATGAATCCTTAAGGATCCTTGAACCCTTATAACTTGGTTAGCCTTCCTTATAAAGGCTAAATCTAAGCCAAACTTTATGCTTTGTTCAGGAGAATCGAACTCTCAATCATGGCTTTTTATGCCTATTTAGGATAGTAGAACCTCTGTAGTTTTAATTAGATGAACCAAGTCCTTATATGAGTTTATGGCTTTCAAGGCTAGCCAAACCTTTATTTTTTTGGCAAAATTTTATGGTTTTTTAAGTGAACCAAACCCTTATTTAAATTTACGCTTTAAGGTTAACCGAACCTTTATATTTTGTAAAATTTTATGTTTTTTTGGGTGAACCAAATTCTTATTGTTTGTTTATAGCCTTCAAGGTTAGTTGACCCTTGGAAAAATTTATGGTTTTTTGGGTGAACCAAAACCTTATTATTTGTTTATGGCCTTCAAGGTTGGTCGAACCTTGGCTTTATGGTTTTTTGGGTGAACCGAACTATTTTTATTTGTTTATGACCTTCAAGTTTGGCTAAACCTTGGTAGAATTTTATGGTTTTTTGGGTGAACCAAACCCTTATTCTTATTAAGGTTAAGAATAATATGGCTTTTAATATGGTCAAACCCTTTATGCATAGTATGTTCTGAAATGCCTATTTTATTGATAGTACATGCGAAGATTGTGTACATTCCAGAATCTCGGGATTGATTGTTCCCCTTGTGTTGCTAACTTGTAGGCTCCATTTCCTATCACATTGGACTAGGTATGGTCCTTCCCAGTTAGATCCAAGTTTTCCTACCTCAAAATCTTCATTGCCTATTTTAGCTTTTTTAAGTATAAGATCGCTTATTTAAAAAGATCTTTGGCGAACTCTTTTATTGTGATATGTGACAA
Organism: Omphalea diandra; assembly: GCA_949677035.1. Taxonomy (NCBI): domain Eukaryota; kingdom Viridiplantae; phylum Streptophyta; class Magnoliopsida; order Malpighiales; family Euphorbiaceae; genus Omphalea; species Omphalea diandra. The sequence goes on along the minus strand of CATIWR010473871.1, from coordinate 22,859 downwards.
CTTTTGCTTTATATGTCACTATTCGGATGGCAGCTTATTCTCTCCATTCTTCGAGTAAGTCAATATGCAATCTTGCTTTGTCATTACTAACATTTGGATCAAAGTGTTAGACTGTAGGATTGTTCATGCCAATCTTTATTGGAACCATTGCTTTCATATTGTAGGCTAGGCTTAAAAGTGATTCTCTATGGGCTTTTCTGAGGGCCATTCAATGCATCTAGAGAATGCGAATTAGCTATTCAACCATTTTCCTTTAGCTTCGTCGAGTCTCCTCTTCAATATTTTGAGGATCATCCTATTAGTGACCTCTATTTGACCATTTATTTAATGATGAGCCACTGAAGTAAATATAAGATTAATATAGAGGTTCTTGCAAAACTGCTTGAAGCTATCATAGTCAAATTGCTTCCATTTTCTATGATAAATGTGTTAGGGATGGCAAACCTGTAAATAACTTTCTTTCAAAAGAAATTTTCTACCTTTTTTGTTGTGATGGTAGTTACTACTTCCACCTCTTTCCATTTGGTAAAGTAGTTGATGGTAACTATGAAGAACTTCCTTTTGTCCTATTGCTTGGAGGAAAGGACTAATGATGTCCATTCCTAAAATGGCAAATAGCTAGGGATTGGTGATTTTGGTTTACTGAACTGTGGAGACTCTAGAGATTTTATTATATTTTTAACATTTTTCACAAGTGCGTACCAATTCTTATGCATCTTTATTGTTGGTGGCCCAATAGAACCCTTGGAGTAAGGTTTTACAAGCTATAACAAGTGATCCTTCATGAGTGTCATAAATCCTTTCATGTATCTCTCAGAGAACATAGTTTACCTTCCTCCTTTGAGATACATTTTATCCAAGGATGTGTGGCTAACATTTGATATAGCATTCCATCGCAGTGTGAATACTTGGTTGATCTCTTCAAGGCCTTTATTCGAATTGATCTCTTCAAGGGCTTTATTCGATTCTCTGGTAGTTCTCTTTTATCCAAGTATTAAATGATTGGCCTTATCCAGGCATTCGGTTCTATGACACTGAGGACCTCTTATTCATCTATGATGGGTTGGAATCGTTCTCCCCTTAATAGAAAGCTCTAGTTAGCCTCTCTTTGTTCAGCTGTTGCCTTGGCGATGCTATCTGCTTCTACATTTTTTGTCTTAAGGATTCGAGAAATTGTCTAGTTTTTTCCTTGTTAGGTGAGCCTATCTAGTAGATGTTGGCATCTCTTCAAATACTTTGCAAATTGTCATCCTTAATTTAAAAGTCTCTCATGAATTAGTTGTCAACTAGCATAAAGTCACTGAACACTTGCAACTTTTTTACTTTTACTTCAAGGGCTAACTTTAATCCAGTGCTTAAAGCCTTATATTTTGCAACACTATTAATAGCCTTGAATTTCAAGGCAACTGTATATATAATTTTAAGTTTACCAAGGTTCAAAGGATGACTCTTGCTTCGTGTTTATTTAATGTTTTATCCACATGCAAAGACCATGTTTCTTTTGGTTAAGGTTTAGCCTATTTGTCACTTATCATCTCTATGACAAAGTCATCTAAACACTAGGCCTTCAAGGCTATTTAGGGTTCGCACCTAATATCATGCTCATTTAATTAGAGGGCCCACTGTACTAGACGTTTAAAAGTTTTTGATTTTGTAGGGCTTTCTTCAATAGTTGATATGTCCAAACCACAATTGCATGTGCCTTAAAATAAGGTCTTAGTTTTTCTGCTAAGATTACTAATGTCATGGTGAGCTTTCCAACTTCAAATATATTTTCTCAACTTTTCGGAGGACCCTACTAGTGTAGTAGATAGGATGTTGCTCACCATTTGTCACCTGGATCAAGACCGAGGCTAATGTTTTTTGTCCTGCGGTAATGTACATATAAGTGTTTTTCTTGCCTCTGGTCTGCTTAATAGAAAAGGGGTTTTGTTGAACAAGATATCAATCTTCCTAGTGTTGTGATCCTTCCATTTAGCTTTGTTGATTATACTTAGCGGTCTCATGTCTAATATGACCTAAAATTTTTTAAGATGCATGTATAATATGGCTTGAATTTTTTCAGGGTTCACCTCAATACCCCGTTCAAAAATCATGAATCTTGGAAATTTGCCCACTTTGACTCTGAAGGCGCACGTCTTTAGGTTTAGCTTCATGCCATACCTTTTCAAAACACTAAAACTTCTCACAGATCATCTGTATGGGACTCATCATTTTTACTTTTAACAATAATATCATTTACATACACTTTCATGTAGTTACCGATCTAGTTTTTGAACATAAAGTTCATGAGCCTTTGGTAAGTCGCTTCTGCATTCTTTAATCCAAAGGTTATCTTTATGTAACAATAAGTCCCATGGTCAGTCATAAAAGTTGTCTTCTCCTTATCCTTTAAGTGCATTAGTATTTAGTGGTATCCCTGGGTTAAATCTAAGTAACTATACCTGAAAAAGCAAGTTATAGAGTCTACCAACTGATCAATGTTTAACAACAGGCAACTATCCTCCAGGCATGGCTTATTTAAGTTTGTGAAGTTGACACACATCCTCCACTTGCCATTTGGTTTCTTGACCATAATAACATTGGTCATCCATTCATGGTATTTTACTTCTCTAATAATACCTGCATTTTGAAATTTGGATACTTCCTCTCCCATGCTTTCTATTATTCATAGGTGAACCTTCTCTTCTTTTGTTTAACAAGTTTTGCCTTAGGATCCATATTCAACTTATGGCAAGTTATCAAGTGGTAGATCATGAGTATTTGTTCTAGCTTAGAGGCGAACATCTCCCTATTTTCCAAAATGACATGGGTTAGCCACTTGGTTGCTAGTTGACTTATATCTATATCATATTTAACTATTTTATCAATTGAAATTTTAAGATCAATTAACTTACCAACTGGTTTCATCCATTTTTATTGCTCGAGATCTATTGGTTCAAACTTTAATATCCCTTCATTCTGTTGAAAGGAAAGATAATTGCACTCATTTACCACCTTTTGGTTCCCCCTTATGGTAACAACTCTTTTAGGTGTAGGTATTTTCATTATGATACACCTTATATTATGAACTATTTTGGTCTTGAAGAGATATGGCCTTCTTAAAATACCATTGTATGGGAACTTTTCATCTATTATATGAAATAATGTCTTTGGCAGTAGATGTTAGGTCAGACTATTTGTTTGTCATTTTTACTATTAGCAATTTCATTCTGATAGATCACAGTTGCTTTCCTCCCAACCCTATAAGAGGGGTCGTTATTCTTTAGAGATTTGCCAATATTCCTCCTATTGCTTTATAAGCTTGTTTGGTGAAGGCGTTGGTCGCACTGCCCCCATCCACTAATAGTGTTTTTATGAGATATTCATTTAGAATGCCTTTAACCACTAAAACATCATTATGTGGTGTTTGAACATATTCCTCATCTTGGGAGCTAAACATGACCCCAAGCATATATGTCTTAGCGTTAATGAGGAAGATTTTCAAATGATGATGTTTTCAAGGAAGTGATTTGGTTGTTCTCCTCCCACTATCATATTGATGACTCCCATTATCCTTTTGTTGGGCCTTTCCTTGGTTCTTGCTTCGGGGTCTTTTTTTCTAGGTCTTTTACCTTTATCCTCCTTAACAAAATTTCAAAGGGCTCTAGTTTGCATCAATCTCTCAACCTCCTTCTTAAGGTCCTAGCATTGTTTAGTATCATGGTCATGATCTTCATGGAACCTACAAAATAGAATTTCACCCCTGTTGGCGACCCTCTTAAGGTCTAGCCTTCGAGTGGTGTTTCATATTAGTACCATTCTATTGGATCCATTGTAAGATGTTACCTCTAATTTGATTGAGGGGAGTGAACTGCACGTCTACGTTGTTCTTTAATCTATTGGGTAGAGGATTATAGCTTTAAAGGGTTCAACAAGTGAAACTATTAGTTCTCTTATCCTAGGTTCTTTTCCATCATTTGCCACTTTTTTTGTTCTTCTCTTTGTCCTTGATCTAACTCAATATATCATTAAGCGATGGAGATCAGCTTGAAATAATAGTTTATGGCCTTTTGTGGAGCTTGTCTCTTAATATTTCGAACGTGGTGCCACTCCTCATGGCTTCTACTGTTGTCTCTACATTAATGGTCTTGATCTCCATAGCTTCCTTATTGAATTAATCAATGAACTCTCATAAGGTCTTTCCTTCTCTCTATTTACAAGACCTCAACGAGCTGGTCTTTTTTTTTCATTGAATGTTGGTGGCAAACCTCTTTAGGAAAGCGTTCTCTAATTCTTTAAATGAATGAATTGAGTCTACAGGTAACTGAAGGTACCACCTTTACGCAGTCTTTATCAGTGTTGGAGGGCAAACATTGTAAAGTATTACTTCTGATATGTCATTGAATAGCATAATGGTTTGAAAGGTAGATAAGTGCATCTTAGGGTCTCCCATTTCGTTACAAACCTACAAAGTGGGAAGTTGCCACTTGACTAAGAACTTATTGTTATGTCTATAGGAAGAATGTTTGGAGAACATGTGAACCCAAGGCATTAGTCTTACTTTTCTATTTTGAATGATGTGTTTTAAATGATAACAAAATAATGACAAAACTTTGAGAAGTTCTAATGTTTGTATTTTAGTGTTTTTTATATATTATGATAGAACCTACAAATGGTTAAGAGGAAGAATAAATGTAATGGGCATTGAATAACTCTCAACAGGTGTTGATCATAGTTCAACAGTCATTAAGAAATGCACAATGAGTGTTGAACAAATGTTGCAGATGTATAAAGTGTTTTGACCATCCAACGATAGTTGAGAAACTCACCACGAGTGTTGGAGAAGTGATGTAATTTGAGCTATGTTAAAACTCATAACAAATGTTGTGATTTCGCAACAAGTATTGATCCAAACCTAACAATAGGCATTGCATATTCGCAATAGGGGTTAGACTAAGTGCCTTAGATTAACTAAAAAAAACTCACTAGAACTTGAAACTAGCATTGGTCTTTTACAATAGGCATTGGAAAAACACTATAGATTGAGCTAAATCTTCTAGACCCTCCAATAAGACACACTTCATATCTCAATAGACATTGAAGGTATAAATTGAAGCAGTTTTGCCATTATTGAAAAACATAACATTAAGTTCATGTTTTTTGGAAAATCAACAACGAGCATTGATTTTACTCCAACGGGCATTGAGGTCAAAGCTAATGACCATGGAAGAATGAACAATGGGCATTGGAAGTATTCGTTATAAGCTCAATAAGCGTTATTGAGAATCAATAGACGTTGTCACCTTTAACAGCTAGTTTTGTAGAAAAACTGACAGGCTGAACATCAATTATTTCAATGGCTAGTTTTGGAGTTTGGCTAAATAAGGAGCATTTCTAAAGACACAATAGATGATGAAACCTTAAAGAACATTTGAAAACAACTAGAGAACATCTAGCAAGCTTTTATGCAAACCTTTTTAGTTTTACTTTGTATTTAGGTAGAGTGATTATTGTTTTTGTTACTATTTGAGAGTAGGTTTTTTGGAGCTCTAAAAGTGTGTTCGTTGCCTAATTGAGAGGCATTAACACCTTGGATCTATCTTTGCTAGTGGTTGTAAAGGTTGGTATTGTACTTTAGAAAATACCAAGGGTTGGTTGGATCTCTTATTCCTTGTTAAAAGAGAATAATTGTAAAGGTTATCCTTGAGCCTAGAAAAGGAAAGGTTTTTCCTTAGCCTGAAAAGGGAAGGTTTTTCTTGAGCTTGGAAAAAGAACATAAAAGGCCTAAATGAAAGTATGGGGAGTGGAGTAGGCACATTATTGAACCACTATAAAAATTTTGTGTTATTTATGTTGTTGTTTTTGTTTAGTTTGCTTAGTTTGTGATTTTATTTGTACCTAATTCACCCTCCCTTTGGTTGTTTCATCTGCATCTAAGCTAACAATTGGTATCATAGCCTTACCTCTTTTGAAGCTTAAGTGCAAAAGGGATACGATCATGGCAGCCCAAAATGAGTATGGACCAAAAGGACAATCAGTTGTGAGACCTCCTTTCTTTAATAGAACATACTAGTATTGGAAAAGCGGAATTTACTACTTTCTCATATCTGAATCCATTGGCTATGGAGGATTGTAGAGAAAGATCCATACACTTCAATGAAGACACTTGCTGATGGGACTCAAATAGAGAAAGACATTGATGAGATGTCTAACAAAGAAAAAAGGCAAGTAGCCAACAATGACAAGGCCTTCTATATGCTTCGTTGTTCTTTAAGTATAAATGAGTACAACAAAGTGAGCATGAAGTCAATTACCAAGGAAATCTAAGAGGCCTTGGAGATCACACATGAGGGAACAAATCAAGTCAAGGAAAATAAGATGGAGACCTTCATTTTTCCAGTATGAAACCTTTTTAGTCATGCCTAATGAAACAATCTCCAGAATGTATGATTGATTCATTGAGATTGTTAGAGAAATGAAGGCTCTTAGGTAAACATTTACTAATGAGGAACTTATGAAGAAAGTTCTAAGGTGTTTGCCTAAGGAGTGGTTGGACAAGGTCACCTCTCTTAAGGATTCAAAAGACTTGAAGACCATGTCACCTAATGAGCTATTGGGCAATCTCATTGACTGTAAGATGAGTCTGAATAGAGAAGCTTTATCCACATCTGAGGATGCAAATAAGAAGAAGATTGTGATAACACTTAAAGCTACCTCCAAATGCCTTAGCTCAGATGATGAAGAGTTGGATGAATAATAGATAGCCCTCCTAACAAATAAATTCAAAAGAAAGATGAAGAAGAAGAGCAAAGGCAAACTTAAGTAGATTGAATGTTATGGATGTGGATGGCTTAGCCACATAAAAGCAGACTGTCCTGAAGCCAGAGTTAAAAAGAAGGGCAAGATGAAGAAAAAGCCTATAAAACTACTTGTGATGACTCTAGTGCATCAGAACCAAGTGAGGATGAAGAAAAACTAAAGATGGGAAGAAGAGAAAGAACCAATCTCTATCTTATGGCCTTAGAGGAGAACTCTTTGAAACAAGTATGTTCTAGCTCTCTTGATAGTGATATAGAAAATAATATTATGGCCCTAAAATTCACCAACAATTATCTTGATAAAAGTTTTAAAAGAAACAAAATTTTGAAAACTGAATTGGTGGAACTTAAGAAAAGTTTTGATATATTACAAAAGGAAAATGAGGCTTTAATAAAAGAAAAGAAGTTTTTATGAAATGAACTCTTCTCAAAATTAGAGTCTTAAGAAAGAGATCACAACTTTGAAAGATTCGCTTGCCTCTTTTACAAAAAGAAAAGAAAAAATTAACCTTATTTTGGGCTTTTAAAAGACTTTAAAAGATAGGCATGGCTTAGGCTTGATCACTCTAAACCTTCTACCTAAAATCCAAAGTTGGTGAGACCTTCTACCAAAGCTAGAACTCCCTCTATTTCATTAAAATCACATGAGCACAACATTAATTGCTCACATTCACATAGGCCAAAGGCAAATCATGCATTTATTTATAGAACCAAGTATTTTAAGAATGCATAGGTTTGTTCACATTTTAAGCATCCATCTTTTAATAAGCCACCTCACACTTGTTCTACAAATGAGCTTAGGAAAGCATTCATCTGGCAATGCTTTTATTGTGGAAAATTTAGCCATAAAGCATATTTTTGTTATGTTAGGTTAAGAGATAAACATGCTTATGTTGCTAATCCTCAAGGATAAAAAGAAAATGGGTACCAAAGAAAGTTTAATTTTGCAAGATTGGAAGCTCCTCACCTTCTACTCGAAATGGAGAATAAAATGGTGAGTGGAGCTACAAAATTTGAAGAGGCCGTTATTTTTTGGAAATCATAATTTGTAATGTATCTCTATCCCTTCAAAATAAGGAATAAAATGACCATTATTTCATCAACATGTGAATAGAACGTGTGATCCCAAGTAATGTTAAATGGATTATTATTTGAGTATCTTAAGAGATTTATTAAAAGACAGCATATGGATAGGGGGGATTTTTCCTTGTCTAAGTAATTTGTATTTTAGATGTTTGCTTTATTTTTAAGAAATCTAATCTCTAAAGGGGCAAATTTTTTTGTTTTGCTTTGAGCATATCTTTTTGTCATCATGACAAATTGGGGGAGAAATGTTTGGATGCTTTGATTGATATGTGTTTTGATTGGTATCCTGAATGGTGTATTTGTGTATCTAACTTTGTGTTTCAACATTTGGTGTCCTTTGTATTTTAAGTTTTGAATATTTTGGTATCAAATCATCTTGGTTTTGTCATCATTCAAAAAAGGGGAGAATGTTTGGAGAACATGTGAACCCAAGGCATTGATCTCACTGCTCTACTTTTGAATGATGTGTTTGAATGATAACAAAACAACAACAAAATCTTGAGAAGTTTTAATATTTATAGTTTATTATTTTTTGTATACTATGAATAGACCCGACAAATGGTTAAGGGGGAGAATTAATGCAATCAACATTGAACAACTTTCAATGTTTATTGAAGAACTCTCAACAGGCGTTGATCATACTTTAATTCATATTGAGGAACACGCAACGAGCATTGAGCAAATGTTGTAAATGCCTAAAGTGTTTTGGACCATCCAAAGGGCATTAAGAAACTCGCCACGAGCATTGGAGAAGTGATATAGTTCGAACTATGTTGAAACTCACAATGGGCATTATGGTTTCACAATGGGCATTGATCTGGACTTAAAAATAGGTGTTGGACTAAGTGCCTTAGATTGAGCAAGACTCACTGGAACTCAAAACGGGCATTGGTCCTTCACAGGTATTGGAGAAACACTCTAGATTGAGCTAAAGCTTCTAGACCCTTTAGCGAAGCACACTTCATATCTTAACAAGTATTGAAGTTATATCCAATGGGTGTTGAAGCAGTTTGTAGTTGTTGACAAATAAAGCATTAAGTTTATGCTTTATAAAAAATCAACAATAAGCATTGATTTTACTCTAACGGGCGTTGAGGTCAAAGCTTACAACCATAGAAGAATGAACAACAGGTGTTGGAAGTATCTGTTACAAGCTCAATAAGTGTTGTTGAGAATCAACGGGCATTATCACCTATAACGGCTAGTTTTATAGAAAGTTATCAGACTGAATATCAACTATTTCAACGACTAGTTTTAAAGTTTGGCTATATAAGGAGCATTTCTAAAGATTATAATAGATTATGAAACCTTGGAGAACATTTGCAAACAACTAGAGAACATATAATAAATTTTTGTGCAAACCTTTTTAGTGTTGCTTTGTATTTGGGTAGAGTGAAAATTGTTTTTGTTATTCTTTGAGAGTAGGTTTTCCTAAATACTAAAAGTGTATTTATTGCCTAATTGAGAGACATTGACACTATTTGGATCTATCTTTTCTAGTGGTTGTAAAGGTTATTTGTGTACCTTAGAAAAGACCAAGGGTTGGGTTGGCTTTATCTCTTGGTCCTTGTTAAAAGAAAGTAAGTGTAAAGGTTGTCCTTAAGCATGGAAAAGGGAAGGTTCTTCCTTAGCCTAAAAAGGAAGGTTTTTCTTGAGCTTGGAAAAAGAATAGAAAGGCCTAAGTGAAAGTATAGGGAATGGAGTAGGCACATTGTTAAGGCACTATAAAAACTCTATGTTGTTTGTGTTGTTGCTTCTACTTAATTTGTGTGTTTTTTATTTTTATTTGTAACCAAATCACCCTCCTCCTCTTGAGTTGCCTCATATGCATCTAAGCCAATGGTTTCTTCAATGATTTTTTCATGCTAAAGGTGAAGCCTTTATGTATTTCTTAATAGAGCTAGATTTAGCCTTTGAGTGCTTGGTTTGAGAGTCAGCTTCATCATCAGCAACAGTCTCTATCACCTTTCTATCGGATCTTATTATGACTTCACCTTTGTTCGCCTGTTGTGTAGTTTTGGAACCTTGGGGATCCAATAGTTGGGGCTTATTGCTCTTTGTTATGTTCTTTAGGATTCTCGTGGCTAGATTCTCATTAAGGGTACTAGCCATTTCTTATTAAAGTTGTCCATAGGGGCTTGCGTGGTTCTTGCTAAGGCTTTTGGAAATTGTGTCAATACCTCATTTGTAGCAATAGTTGTGTCATTAATAGTGATGTGTGTAGTGTCTGTCAGTGTTGCACCTGAGGATGCATTTTCTTCCTTGTGAGCTAGAAGAGTAGGAATATGATTTTTTCTTATGTGACAGACCATCAGTCACTTTGGATCAAAGATAAAAGTTTAATTTTATAAGAGAGATGAATGTTGGAAGAGTAAAGGTGGAAACTTTAGTAAAGGCAAGTAAAATGAAAAATGGTAAGAGAGTTCCCACAGACAATACCAATTAATGGTGCCTTTAATCCTTGAGTGGGCTAACGACTTGCCAAAAATGAGCAAATATGAGCTAAAAGGGACTGTCTCCCATAATCATTCCAATACTTAAGTTAATTAAGGCTTTTTGAAGAAATGTGAGCACTTGAGAGTTTGAGCAGTAAAGAAAAATTTTAAAAGCAACTTATCTTAATCATGTGAAGGTGATGAATTTTTATTTCTTAGTTCTTTCTAGATTCTTTCCAGACCAAAAAATGGTATATGTTAACTTTGTTTTTATTTTCCTGTGAAACAGAGAGAGAGTGTATTGTGTAACCACCTAATTTGAACATTATCCCTATTTGTCGTTTCGTGAGCTTTCCAAACAATGTGCTTGTTCATATGTTACAATGTTTATGTGTGCATATTTTCCTGCATATTGTTCCATCTTGTTATTTCATTCACTTATTTGGTTCTTTATCCCTTTGGTTGTTTACTTATTTGGTTCTTCGTTTCTACAAGAAGCGTGAAGAATCGTTCAACTATTCACCAATTAGGTTTTTTATCCCTCTAGGAAACACATGCCAATCTCGTGAAGAATAAGTGTCCTTCATTAGGACAGTTAGTGGTATATGAACTATCATATGTATATTATTTTATCACTTTTGTCCATAAAAAATATATGATATAATTACATTTAATAATTTGTCAAATTGAATTTTTTAAAAAATTTAAACAATTCAATGTAATTATCAATTTTCTAAACTGAAAAATAGTTCTTTAAATTTAACAAAAGAATACAATATTTCAAATTTTTCATAGAAAATGACAACTCACACTTCCTAAAGAAAATTATTGTCAGAAACCAGAACATTATTTTCTACAAGTAAAGAGCCCCTAAGTGCTGCAAATAGAATGCAGGGTATTTTATTATAATCATTTGCAATATAGCGCGTTATTCACATGCTCAATTGCTGATACTAGTAATCTAGTTTTAATTGGCGATAAATAAATCGATAGTAATATAATAAATTAAAAAATAAATATTAAATTAATTAAAATTAAAAAAAATGTCCACGAAACTAATTATGAAAAATTCAAGGGAGACAAATTATATATTCAGCCCAAGCTTGAGGAGGAAACTCCCAGATAGAAAGGTACACAGTAAACTCAGTTGGCTTATATGGGACTGGATGAGAACGGCATTCACTATATTATGTTTTGTCAAGTTAAAAATTAATCGGGTTAGGTTTGCTTGTATTTATAATAGACCTTAGTTTCATGCTGTGACAAATAGCAAGAATCCATAGATTTCCTTTTGTAGAATTATTTTTACAAAATTTTGATGGACTTTTTTTTTTTTTGGGCTGTCCACAAGTTAGAGATCTTGGATTGGTGTTCAAATTAACAGGAGAACACAGTGCACCTTTTTTTTCCCAAGACTTTTATATCCCACATATTCTAAAAAAACATTATGGTACATTCACTTTTTTTTTTTTTTTGCGCTTCTATTTTTCTTTGTATTCTGTTTTTATCTCTTCGTGTTTTAATTTGCTGAAAAATCTTTATTCAGAAAGTTTGTCCATATTTTGTTTTATCAAGTTAGATATAACATGGTTTATGTATTACACAGTCTCCATCTCTTTGTTTTTATTTTTTTCACTCATTTTTCTTTCTCTAAAAGAAGGAGAAGATGAAGACGAGATTATGAAATTTTTTATTTATTTTCTAAAATTTAATAGTTCTTTTTTATTGTTATTATTGTTTAGAATAAAAAATACTAAGTTTTGATATATTTTCTCTGAAGAAAATAAATACGAAATTGTGAGACTTTGTTTTATTTTCTAACATTTAATAGTTATTTTTATTGTTATTGTTTGTTTACAATAAAAAAATGATGAGTTTTTATATATTTTAGATAACAAATAATTAACAAATAAATAGTTTTGAGCTAAAAATCAGTCATAAACAGAAAGAAAAAATCGTATTTGTTAGAGGTTAAAGATAATGTCTACGTTATAATTGGTTTTTTTTTTCTTTCTTTTTGTTTATCAATGGTTGTATCAACACAAAATAAATATTTTTCTGCAAACTATTTGTTGTATTTGATTTTTAACAATTTTAAATCAGTAATAAATCATTTATAAATATTTTACAGAGATTTTATTTTTATTTTCTAAGATTTAATAATTGTTTTTATTGTTATTATTGTGTAGAATAAAAAAAATGATGAGTTTTTATATATTTTAGATAATATATTTTTAAGCTAAAAATTAGTCATAATGAGAGAAAAAATTATGTTTGTTAGAGGTTGAAAATGATGTTTAAATTTTAATTGTTCTTTTTTTTTCGATAGTTATATCAATAAAAAATAAACACAAAATAAATATAAAATAAAAACATTTTCCTGCAAACTATTTTCTATATTTAATTTTTAACAATTTTAAATCAATAATAAACCATTTATAATCTAGTGATAAACCAAAATAAATCATTTATAAATATTTTACTGTGTAAAGAAAACTAAATCCAAATATTATCTTCAAATTCTTTTCTTTTTTTTTTTATTTATCGATAGTTGCATCAACGAAAAAAAACATAAAATAAATATTTTCCTGTAAACTGTTTTCAGTGCGAAGAATTAAACTCATACATCATCTTCAGCCTACAATAACTCGATTTTCTCTCTTTTATAACTAATTTTGAATTCAAATATATTCATTTTTAACAGTTTTTCATCTACCATATATCCAAACTTTTTTTTTTTTAAATTCTAGACAATAAAACAAGTATTTAAAATTATATTAAAATTATTTTTAGAGTGAGAAACATACATCACAAGAAATTTCTCTAAAATAGATTTTACAAATCTGCAATTGTGTAAAGAAAAACAACTATTTTATTGATTTTGATCCATCAAAAAACGTTAATAGGCTTGAAAACAATTTGATCCATCAAGAAACATAAAATGAATTTAATAAAAAAAATCATGTTTGAGAAGAAAAATTGATAATTGTGAAAAATTAATTTGGAAACGTTATTTCTTAATTTCTTAATTTGATGAATCTAACTAGTTAAAAAAAAATTAAATATTTGTCTTTATCCCAATTAACAAAGGTACTCATCATGAACTTCTAGTTAGGCATTAATCAAAATATGCAGTCATTAAAATTCTTAAATGAAAAATTGTTAAATTATTCCGTTTAAATCTACTTATCTTTCCCAACAAGGGGAACAATTTTAATTTGGGAGTTTATTTTCTGCTGCTACTCATTACGTCTCCTATTAAATATCATAGCACAGTTAAACTATAAGCTCAAACTCGAATAACAAGATTTCAGAACCTGCATTTCTATCAATATTATTTACAATGGTCAAGTACCTTACTGAAAATAGGCCACATCATCTCCTAGCTCTTTACATGGTAAACTAGTTCAATGGTGTGATATTGAATGAATTTATAGCGTATATTTTCTTATTTCCATCTCTTGGCGTTCTTTACCCCTTTAGATTTTTGTTTTGCAGCCTGAAAGGCTTGCATTCTTTGTTTCTTCCGAGCTTCCTTCTCAGCCTGTTTGGTAGGGATTACAAAGGAAAAAAAAAAAAAAAAAAGAGAGGATGAGTCTAGTCCACGAATAATGCAATGCCCCGGATATTTTCCTACGCTAGCAAACTGATAAAACTTACCTTCGACATCTTTGATTTGGCCTTCACTTTGGGAGCCTTTTCTTCAAGCTCTGCCTCTCGCTCAAGTTCTCTTGCTCTTGCGTCAAGATTTTTCTCCAGATAATACTGTGAATCGAGAAATTTTGTGTTACAAATTAATAGCATCTTCATATTAGAAACTTCACTGCTGCTAGTGCCAGACACACAGGACAATAATAAACTTCTAGTTCTTATTCTTCCATAAATCACAAAGCTATGTTAATGCTCCAGACAAAGAAGTGAATAACCACGTATAAAAGAAGCTAAAACCAGATAATCAGACCTACAGAGAGATGTCCTTTTGTTGAGACATCCGGATGGGATAACAAGACATCACTACAACCACTTGAGATAAGTAAATGTCACAGAATGTGTAAAGAAAGGTGAAGAGAACTGAAGAAGGCTTACATTGTAATCGCCTGCATAATCCCATAGCTGGCCATTATTAACTTCAATTACTCTATTAACAATTTGCTTTATGAAATACCGATCATGAGAAACTGTTATGACTGTGCCCTCATATTCTGATATGGCCTCCTGATGTAACAATCAGACATAAATTGGCGACAGCACTTAAATAAAATGTTTTTTAAAAAAACAAAACAAATAAGAAAAGGGATCCAAACCTCAAGCATCTCTTTTGAAGGTATATCCAAATGATTTGTTGGCTCATCCAAAACTAGCAGAGTTGAAGGTTTTACCATGAATTTGCAAAATGCTAGACGTGCCTGAACAGAAAAGAAAGATGACATGCAAGGTGCAACAAATATTGAAAGGCTCATAATAAAAAGTATAGAAAGCAATATAGCCTAAGTAATCATTTAATAAAGTAAAAAACAAGTTCCAGGTATGATTTCTCAGCCATTGATGCAAAAACTAGCCATTAATTTATTTAGTTGTAGATCACACAATCAACAACCTGATGATGGGAAAGAATCAGAACATACATTAGAGATACATCATAAAATATAAGAAGTGAACCTAATTTTGTCTCGCAGAGGAAATGGTCCTTGAATTTAACCATGCAATACTGTTATCCGAAACTTATTTGTTCTTTCCTTGTTACACATTGAGACTCAACAGCAAATAGTGACAAGCATCAGTAATGGCAGATGAAATGGGAACAAACTCGAGCGTCCAGCTGATGAAATAAGGGCCCAAGAAAAAAACTAATCTAGATTGGTACTGAAGGTAATTTTTACATCTTTTAGTCACTTCTGCAATTATTAACAGCATAGTTTCAAATGATTCTCCAGTTAATAACGTAATTTTACACTAGTCTAGTGTTGCAAGCCAACCCAGAAGTGCACAGAAGAAAGCAATAAATGATTCATGAAGCAAAGAAAAAAATTTGTAAAATCAGAATTTCTAAAAGAGTGCAACTGAACAGAGACGCAAGAATTAAGATCATAGAAGATTGTGCCAGTTAAGATTACCTTCTCACCACCACTCAAAAGAGAAACCTTTCTATCTAGCATATCAGCCTTGAAGTTACAACGCCCAAGAAGTCCTTTTATATCATCTATTCTCCAGTCCTCCGCAACTTCTTCCACTGTTTGAAGCACTGTTTTCTCTAAATCAAGTGCCTCAGCCTTAAAAAGAAAATGATAGATGAAATTCAGTTGGCAGTAACAGTTTGTGTATAAAGTTGAAATTGAAAACAAAAATTATGAATTATAAGAACATATCTAATTGTATCAGATTGATGACAGTAGCACACCTGGTTCTGCTCAAAATAGTTGGGTAGTACATTATGCTCCCCAAGTATAATTTCACCTGCTCTCGGCTTCTCGAACCCCATGATTAGTTTCAGTAAAGTACTTTTCCCACATCCATTGGGGCCAATAATGGCAATTTTCTCGCCTCTTTCTATTGTAAGATTTGTCCTATTAAATAATACCTGGCAGAAAAGCACATTGAAACTGTAAATACCATGTAGAACCTAGAAGATTTATCGCAAAACAAAAACCAATATCTGAAGTAGCCTTTGTGACGTAACTCACCTTATCCTCGTAACTGAATTCCAAATTCTTAATCATTACAACAGTTCTTCCACTTTTTCCACGCTCTGGAAACCTGATCTTCATTTGTTTCCGTTGAAATGGCTTCTCTATTTGATCTTCTGCTTGAAGTCTCTCCAGTTTCTGTTATCAGAAGAAATTTTAAAGAATTAAACAAATTAGTTAAAGAATTGCAGCAGCCAGGGAAAAAATTGCAGATGCCACATTGTTGAAGTAAAAGAATTGTTCTCCATAGTGAACACAAAGATTTGTGCTATGGCTATATCATAATTGCATCAATTAAGTAAATTCAAGAAATCCATCAGACCTGGTCTAACAAATAAGAAACCTTCTAAGAAGTCAATGAATAGATTGATCATATGCTAGCCCCATAAACATAAATTATATGTTACGACAATATACAAGAGAAAAATATTTCTTGCTCTTTAACAACATGGAACTAAGTAAATCCTATACATCTAGGAATAATATCCAAGAGAAAAACATTTCTTGCTTTTCGACAACATTGAACTAAATAAATCCTATACATCTAGCTGTACCTTCCCAGCAGAAGAAGCACGGCCAGAGTTCGCTCCTGCCCCCAACCTGCTTATTAAGTCTTTTGTTTGTTCAATTTCCTTTTGCTGCTTCTCCCAGGCAGCATACTGAGCTTCAATCCATGCTGCCTTAGACACAAGGAACTGTGAATAATTTCCCTCATATGTGCTAGAGACACCCATTTCAGTCTCCACAATTTTTGTACATAGTTGGTCAAGAAAGGCTCTGTCATGAGATATGATGACCATTGGAACATCTTGCTTCTGGAGATAACCTTCAAGCCACTCAATTGTGTCAAGGTCAAGATGATTTGTAGGTTCATCAAGAAGCAACAAATCCGGGTCCTGAAAAATGAATAATCAAACATTAAGTCAACCATTAAACATTGGAATACATCTCACAAATGTAAATAACCAATCAAGAACTATCCTTAATAACAGATAATGATTAAAAAAAGGAAAATAAGTATAGCCCCAATTTTGATTTTCAATTTTTACCTATGATTCATTCTTTGAGTTAACACTAACAAATAACAATACCAATGGCACCATATTTCCTGCATTATCATTCAAAATTCAGCATCTACTATATACTCAACTAAACCTTAATCTCAACCTAATTGGACCTCAGGAATCTAACACCACCTACAAATTCAGCATCTAAAATATCATAACAAGAAAAGAAAAGAAAACAAGATTTTACCTGCAACAAAATCTTCCCAAGAGACATCCTCATCTGCCAGCCACTACTAAACGATGCCACTAACCTATCTGAATCCTCAGCTGTAAACCCAAGTTCAGGCATCAACTTACTGACCTTCGCATCAACCTCATCCAAGTCCACAGCTTGAGCCCTCCTCTGCAACAAATCAAACTCATCCAACAATCTACCCATAAGCTCCAAATCCTCCACAGCACCCTCTATCGCCTTCTGCACCTTCTCCAGCCTCCCAGCAATCTTCATTTCCTCTTGAAATGCACTCAAGAACTCTTCTTTAACAGTCCTACTCATAGAAACCTCAAATTCTTGACTCAGAAACGCAATCTTCATATTGGGTTTTGCTTTAATTACATTCCCAGAATCGGGTTCTTCCTGCCCAGTAATAATCCTTAACTGGGTAGTCTTCCCTGCCCCATTCACGCCCACCAGCCCTACTTTCTCCCCTTTTTTCACTTCCCATGTCACGTCTTTTAGCAAGGTCACTCCTTTATAGCTCTTGCTTATGTTCTCCAGCTTTATACCGGACGAAATACCTGAGGCCCCGGTGTTTGGTTTCTTGTTCGCGCCTTTCCTGTCAAATTCAACAGCAGAAGAATTATTACTCGAAAACAAGGACTCGATGTCGGTGTCGGGCTCAGCAACCGATGTTTCAACAGTAGCGGTGGATAACCGGGCTGTGATTTTAGAAGATGACCTTCTTCTGGGGTTCAAACGGACGGTAAATTTGAGGGAATTTTTGTTAAAACAAGGTTGAAGGGACGAGGTTCGGGAATGAAAGAGAGGTGAAAGAGTGGAGAAAGAAGACCGGAGTTTGGTGGATAAATCCATGTTTAGTTAATTGGTAAATGGTTGGGGCTAAGGGATGAGATTTCTCAGTGTGAAGTGGAGAGCGTTATCTCACAGAAATTCTCACCCATAGACAGGGAAAATAATTTGTGGTCGATGAAGAAGAAGAAGAAGATGAAAGGGTTTATGATGTAATAATGCCGAAACCGAAGGTCATTTCATTATGTCGTTTTCATTTTAGCATGTTCTCAATAACTTGTGACCTTCTAAATTATAATATTACTAGTCTTGCTAGGAAAAAGTGATTATGGCCAGTCCTGGATTTCCTTTCCCTTATGGTAGGAAAAGGCCAAAAAAAAAAAAAAAAAAAAAGAAATCGTGGTTATTATTTAGTTTTTTTTTTCTCTTTAGAAATATATAATTTAGTTGTTAATTAGTATATTGATAATAATGTTTAATATTATTAAATAATAATTGATTATATTATAGAAGAATATTTTATTCTTTTCTATTTTTATATCTTTTTATTATCCATGTTATACAAACAAATCTTCAATCTAAATCATTTATGGGACAAATTATATATATACGTGTGTGTATTATGGTTAGGGGTTGATTTGAATTTTTTTAAAAAAAATTTCAATTAGTTTAATTCAATTCTATTTTAATGATTTCTATGATAAATGAAATTAAATATGTTAATTTTAAATAAAAAAATGATGTATTCAAATAAAATAATATAAACATATTTTTCAAACTTGTATATAATTTTTTAAAATTACAATTTATATTAACATGCATAATAAATATTCTCTCATATAAATAATCAAAATAATATAATTTATATTAAAATTAAAAATAAAATTCAGTTCAATTTCTAATTTTAATAAAATTTGAATTAAACAATTTCTAGCCCTAATTTAATATTCTCCAATATATCTCATTAATATGAGCTTTATATTTTCATTTATTATATTTTAGTATATACATACATAAAAGAAAAAAAAAGATTAAAGATAAATTTATTAAATACTTTCAAACAAAAATTAAAAATAATTTTAATGATAAATCAAACATTAACAATACTCCAAAAGTCAATAAATGAAAAAAAAAATCTAATAAGAATTAAAAACTCATCACATCCCATTATGAATTTGTATCTAGTAAATCTATTCATATTTATATACTATATTTAAAAATTAAAAAACCATTTTACTTTTTTCATTGATGTTATATTTATTTATCTGTTAGTGTGTTATCATTTATTAACTTATATGTATCTACAATTTATTTTATCATTTAATTAGCCATTATTTAATTTTTATATGATTATGTCCAATTACGTTTTAATTGCACAAAATTTTTACATTTTTATGAGGTTTTAATTCTAATAAGAATTAAAAAAAATCATCACATCCCATTGGGATTTGTATCTTGTAAATCTATTTATATTTATATAATATTTTTTAAATTAAAAAACTAGTTTACTCCTATTTATTGATGTTATATTTATTTATCTATTAGTATGTTTATAGTTATCAATGAATGATCAAAATCGTCAAATTTTTAATCTAAAAATTGAAAGTGTTGTAATTATGGATGAAAAAAATTAAATTAAAACATCACACACACATATATATATATATATAATATATTTGTGAAATATAAAATAAATATATATTGTAAATTATCCAAATAATAATATAGTAATCATTATAAAGTTAGTAATACAAAACCTATTTAAACCACACATGTCATTAATAAAAAAGAAATAGTATATTAATTTCCTGCATGTTACATAAAAATTTCATGTGTATTATTATGAATCATAACTTTAAATATGTAGATTTATTTAGGTTTGACTAATCTCTTTGGGTAGTTTTTATAATTCTTTTATTTTTTTAATCATTATTAAAATTCTTGTGGTCTCATGAATTTTAGATGTTAATGAATTACTTTACTATTTATTATCCACATCATATTCTTCTTCATATTATGTATAATAAAATTTTATGAAAGGATATTTAATTATATTTTATATTATCATCTAATTTTCGTGAATTGCCGTTTATGAAATCATATTTAATTACATTTTTTATTATTTGATTTATCTGAGATTATAAATTAAATATTTAGATTATAAAATAATATCAATATAATATCAATATAATGTGCATTGCGGAGCATTTAACTAGGATGCTAATAAAAGTCTGACAACATTAAAATTATTTTTAAGTGAATAAAATGGTCAGTTCAATTTAATAGAAAAATCTAAAATCAAACTTTCAATAATGTAAATTGAACGGAGTCAAATTCAATAAGAATCAAATCTAGTGGGATCAATATATTTTTTAATTTAATTTTAATTTAATTCTGTTTGAAATAATTTTTAAAATATATTTATAATATTTAGTATAAATAATAATTTTAGATATTTATATCAATAATATATGTCATGCATTAAATATGTCTAGATTATATTTTAATCGTATTTAAATAGAAAATTAGATTTATATTATTTAAATTGATTAAATTTTATTTATTTTTAAAAATTGATTAATTTAGTTTGATTTGCTTATTAAATCATTAAAATCAAATCAAACAAATAATTAAAATCTTTTTAACAAAAAATTTAATACTATCAAACTCAAAAAATTAAATCAAAAAATGAATTTATTCAATTTGATCATTTTTTTATTGATACCAAATATGCTCACCCCTAATTGTTTTCATATTTTACTTCAATAATGAAATCAAACTTATAAATTAAAAATATCAAACATTTATAACCTTTCTTATTTTTTGGGCCTAGATTATTTTATGAAAAATCATTTTTCTATTGGAAATATTTTTTAATGATAATAATTTATGAGAAAATATTTTGGATATATGGATTGAAAAAATATATTTTTTATTGAGTTATAAGTTTATAATAAAATTTAGATCATAAAAAATTTTATATTTTAAATACAAGAAAAAAATATATATAATAAAAAAATTATATAAGTTTCATT
The DNA here is from genome assembly GCA_949677035.1 of Omphalea diandra. Classification (NCBI taxonomy): domain Eukaryota; kingdom Viridiplantae; phylum Streptophyta; class Magnoliopsida; order Malpighiales; family Euphorbiaceae; genus Omphalea; species Omphalea diandra. The sequence goes on along the minus strand of CATIWR010473871.1, from coordinate 1,782 downwards.
GATTACCTTCACTGTGATCAAGTAATAAAGATAAGTAATAGATATCAATAATAATAAAAAAAAGATTGATAATAATAAATATTTTATTTATATGATTTTTTAATAAATTTGTCAAATTTCATTCAATGTTTTTATCTCTTGAAAGGGATAAATTTTCCTCAAAATGATTTATTTTTATTTTAATAAAAATATTTTATTAATTAACTTTATGAGTGTGTAAAATATAAAAAAATGAAGAAAGAATTTTCTAAAAAAAACTATTTTATAAGATAAATGGATTTGACCGTGATGAATATCTATTCTTAATATTTGTTTTATTATCCTATCTTCTAGTTGGATATAATTGTTATGCAAATAAACTCCTTTTCTTAATTTTCAAATCTTTTGCAAATTTCTTCTTTTTTAGGTAAATATGATTCTCTAATTTTTATACTATAATCAATATATATATATATATATATATATATATATATATAATTTATTTAAAATAAAAATTTATTAATTATTAAGCTAATTATTTAACACATGAATAAATAAAATTTCTGTTAATTTATTATGCAAAATTATTTAATTAAAAATACTATGAATAAAAATTATTAAAGAAATAATAAAATAGATAATTAAAAATAAAACTAAATACTAATTTGGATATATTATTTATTTTGAGAATAAATATTTACTTTATTAGATTTCTGATAATAAATATTTCTATTTTCTTAATATCCATTAGTATTTTATGATTTACATCTTATTTATAGATCTATTTATTTCTCTCACTCAAACTTAGCTTCGTTATTTTTGTAAGTAATATCTTGTATGAAATTGAAATACGTGGTTACTAGAATTCTTTGAGTTTTTATTTATTTATTTATTTTTTGTTAGGCGTTAAACGAAAGGGCAGTTTTGTTTTTTTATGCGATATATAAGCCTTATTCAGAAAAGCCCTTATGATTTTCTGTCTAAATATTTTGTGGCAGTGGAAACAGATAGTGACCATATATGCGCAAGCCATTTTGCCCTGTCATTTGATACCACAAACGCATGACTGTGGGTGAACCACGTGGTTAGAGACCCGCACAATGCACAGATACAACTCCTTGTATATATATATATATATATATAATGTTCATTAGTTAATCACATAATTCACGCTTGACTTGATTTTCCAGGAAAATGAGAATTTCATTTTCATAAGAGAGAGAGAGAAGGGAATGAGTATTTTTATTCCTATTTAGGGGAGAGAGAAAGAGGGAAATGGACATTCTTATTTTTATTTGGGAGTGTTTCATAGCCGTAAGAATGACAACAAGGCGGAATTCCGTTTCGCCCTCTTGATGATAATATTTTTACATTCTAATGGTAAAAGTTATGACTAATATATTATCTATTTAAATAATAATTCTTGAATGAATAAATATTACAGTAAAAAATTGCCAATAATTTGAAATTTATTTGTAGGTTTGTATTATTGAAATTTAATGAAAGACATTATGTGAGTGAAAAACTGTATGAAAGATTGAGAAAAAAAAAATTAAAAAATTTATCAAAACAATTATGTCATTTTAAATTGTAAGGATTTAGATACTCAGTAAAAAAAATTTTACAGTAGAAGAATATAATAATAATACACTTAAGTTTATTTTGCCTATTATATTTTAAATCATGCAACATGATACTATAATAAGAAGAAGGTAAATAAAAAAATATTTAGTACTCCATTAAACATTATTAAAACTCTACATATTCACATTATATATATATATATATATATATATATATATA